>JABBWB010000470.1:0-26811 GCA_016628085.1 Suillus occidentalis
CGCTCGTACCATCCAAACGGACCCCAAGCTCACCGCCGCAAGCAACTCATTCACATCCCTTGTCCAACATCTCCCAAAACGTCACATCAGCCTTATGTTATGGCTTCGCACCCGTCACATCTCACTCAATCAGCATCTACATCGTATTGGAAAAAGCCTCTCTCCTGACTGCCCTCATTGTAAAGATACCCCTGAGACTGTACAACACTTCCTTCTCTCCTGCCCTCATTACACGCGCGAATGACACACCCTTACATCTGCCCTGAGAAGACAAGCCTCTTCCATCACGTACCTACTCACCAACGCCAAGGCTACAGCACACCTTATACGTTTCGTAAACAGCACCGGGAGACTGAAATCCACCTTCGGTGATGTTCCCCCCTCTTCACGATGAATTCAGATAACAACCAGTCTCATTGTACAGACCATCAAACAAATTTTTATTCAACTGACAGCAGCGTCGACACGCTCATCAAACCTCACTCGTCAACGCAAGGACAGGGCGCAGTTCTAAAGCCCAACTGGAGATCAGACGAGAAGAGACGTAAGGGACAGTTAGGATTTGAGAACTCGATGTAGAGATACATGATGAAGAAGAGTTCAACCTTCACCAGCGGACCATCAAGCTGGTCCCAACTTTCTACTTATTTTCTTACCGCAATCCATTAACTCCTTCGTGCAAAGATCGCCTCCGGCGTTCCGAGTACATGTATATTCCCCAACACACGACAGCCCCATACATACACACGAACAGAATCGACACAGGCCCGTGGAGTAGCAGACTTAGGCATCTAAAACGGCCGGCGGGAACGGCGGACTGATGGAGGTCACCCCTTCATCAGGGCATTTGCAATAGTAGGAGACGCGGCGGGGACACAGGTGTCCCCTTTCCTAGTTACTAGTGTCCTACATAGGGTATTGTACCCCAACTGGACAATAAATGGATCTAAAAAAAAAAAAAAGTCAACACGCTCCAATCGCCATCGAGGAGGCATCCTCAGTCTACCATGAGACCAGCATGAATAGTAGCACAGGAATGCCTTGCACCAATGCACGTCCGGGAGCGAATCGATGTCAGATGTGTCGTTTTCCGGTGGCACGGTAGCATGTTGGCTAGACGGGTGTCGAGTATCGTCTAATTTCTTGTATTCTGGTAGTTTGGCAGCAACAAGCCGCTGAATGGCACAAATCAGGAAAGGTTGTTGAGAGTAAGAAATACATCTTACAGTGACTTTGCGGTTTGATGCGACTTCAATGACTGGTGACCCATGGCTGTGTCTAGGTGCAAGGAAAGAGAGATGCTCCCGTAGGGATTGCACGACTCCGTTCGACCGAGGAGGCGGAGAACTTATCTCAAACTGAATACACACTCAGTCATGTGTTTCGAGTATAGAGATTGAGTACTGACATGATCAAACTGAGCTGCGGCCTGACCTGAGAGAGAGGATGGTAGGGACGATGTAGCAGGGACCTGTGGTGCCATCATGGTGTCAATTGTCAAAGAACCAAGATAAAAGAATCGTGGCCTACATCTAGGGGATCACGAGGTTGGATATGTCGAACAGGGACTGCATTTGCACGAGGAGAGAGGCGAAGCAGTTTGTGGAGGCAAAGGAACGCACGTTGCTGCGGGTCTCTTGTGGGCGCAGGTGATTGCACCATAGGTATAATGGATATTGGTGGTCTGCAGCGCCCGGCAACTGCATCAGACTGTAATGATGGTGAAGGATGTCGATAAGTACACGGCCCCACGGGGAATATTTGCGGGAACATTTGCTTACACTGGCCTGAGCAACGACGTCGGGTGTGTTGCATATGTAGATCTTGTAATCATTTTCCGTGTATGTCGAGTAAACTAGTTGGCGCGAATCGCGCGAGAGGACAAGAGTGATGAGATTCGGAATGTCAAAGGAAGCAAGAAGTTGGCGAGACTGGTAGGCCCAGGGCTTGACGGTGTGCATCTGCACCAGCACTTGCTAGGAAAGCTCCATCGAATGAAAGTGCTAGACTGATGACACGCTCAGTGTGCCCTTCAAAAGGAAGCCCGACAGTCGCCAGCGTCGATGCGTCAAACTCGTAGATTAATGTCCTGGCGTCGTCATCTGGGATGAAGCTGAAAGCGGCAAGGATGGTTTTGTTGTTGTTTGTCCAGCGAACCGGGGAATATGTCACGGTGTCCCCGATAACTGAATTTGCCTATCCCCAGATTCGAGCCATTTAAACTAGGCTATCACACAGTATTTTTATCTACTCAGATTGCTCAAAAAATCAAGAACACGGTACCCAGATACCTGTGCTGTCTCTTGTTGAGCAACCTGGGCGTCTAATACCCGTGGGAATGCACACTTTGTTGGCGGGTGTTGCCCACCACCAATCCTCGCATCCAACATCTGTGACTGGACATCACAGACTTCGAGGCACTTCCCCACCCACGACTCGACAGCAGGCTTCTTCGAGTCTGGGGAAAATCGAACTGCGCCCAAGTAATCGATGCTCTCGAATGGACCAGTCACGAGTTTGCCTGTATCCAAGTTCCATATCCGCGCCGTCCAATCACCTGCCTCACTCGCTAGCAGCGTGTTGTCTTCGGATCAACTGTATTGATATCTCTCCAGTGAGTGCCCTTGAAATGTTTTTACAATACCCGTCTCAACCTCACAAGCTTTCAGCTCTGAATAGCCGAGATCCCCGCCACCAGTAACAACCCATCGACCATCCACTGATACCGCCACTGCCGATACCTCCTCCTTGCAAACATCTGGCGCTTCCTGAATCTCCTTGCCCACCTTCGAATCCCATTGCCGAGCGGTCTTGTCCCAAGATCCGCTGATCATCCGCTGGCCGTCGGGAAAGTAGGGTATGGACCCAATCCGATTTCCGTGACCCTTCAAAGTGGTTACCGATTTTAGAATCGATTTCGCGGTGGCTGTCTTCGTCGATGCGGAAGCCATGGCCTTCGACAGTGCGAGGTTTCCTGGTGTCGAGTCGTATACAATATCGACAGTGATTCGAAGATTGGCCCCCTGCAAGTGGTAGATCTGTTCATCTGCACTGGAAGTCCAGATCAGAATCATACGCCCCCTCTGCGTGGCAACTGTTATCATTTGCTTCTCTACGCTTCTTGGCTCACAGTCATGGTTGAATTCAGTGCTATTGGTCCATCAAATCTGTTTTCTTTTCCCGATGATCCGACTTAATCGTTGCTCGTTCTTTCGGCTTCGTTTTGGATACGGCAGGACCACCTTTCCTCATCACACTACATCAAACTGTTCTGAGTACGCGCACATCCAAGGCCTTCTCCATTCCCTACCCCTTCCACATTATCAATCTCAGGATCTGCGACTCATATCGTGACAAAACTTGTCACTGTGAAGCGGTGTCGATCTCTTTTCCATTTCCCACTCCGAGTCAATGATAGGCAATAAAACATCCAATTTTTATTGCTGCTCGCTCGCCAGTTCTGCTTTGGACAAACGGGATACAATCCGATCTTTCAAATGCTCTGACGTTGAGATTTGACAAGCCCTCATACAAAGAGTTCAAGACTGACATCATTCAGTTGTCACTCTCGCACCCCCAAAAGACATCCCAACAGAAGAGTTTTCATCGCGCACTGGGTCAGCAAAAGAGAGACGAATGACACCATCCCGACGAAGAGGCATTGACTTGCAATGTAAATCCAGGTAATCATCGGAGTTCTCAAATAGACCCAACGTTCGAATCGAGCGCGTCAGCATGAAATTTCAAGCGAATGAGGCGATCCTGTTATGGTTCAACACAGCTTGAGTGTCGTTTCAACCACCTTGCAGATGCCTACGTCACTGAGTCAGAGTCCGTCTCTCCCTACGAAAACTCAACGCACCGATCAAACTTGGAGAAAATAGAAGTGTTGCTTCTGAAACATAGTCTTATCCACGACCCGCAACCAGGCGAAGAGGAAACACAGTCAAAATTTGCAATGACAGACTCTGGGGATGGAGCACGAGGTGTTGAAGTCGAGAAGAAATTCGAGGGGCGTTCCGTGTATATATCTGCTCTGGTGAATTAAACTGGTACAGTTGTTGGTGTTAGGCGCCGCCTTGCACATATATACCCCAACGCGCCCCCTCTGCATGGTACCTGTGCATTACGTCCTCCACCTTTCCTTTTCTCATCCCATCGTATCAAGCTGCTCTGAAGACGCGCATATATGACATGCAGGATATTTCGGTAGTCTTTTGTGATATTCCATTGTCACGCCCTAGTGATTTACCTTTGCATTCACAGAAGTTTGAACTTGTCCCTGACGCTGAGATTTTGTACCCAGCGACAAAATTCGAGGCAGAGATCTCCATACATCTGTATGGCGGAAACAGTAAGCTTGAAAAACGGGAGCCGAATGTCCAGGAATAACGACTTTACTTCGAAGCGCCCATTATCGATCGGCTGGAGTGTCAATGCTGAGCGCTGAAGCTTTACATATCGACGGGTGAGATGACAGGTACAGTAATCGGGCAAGCAGGTACTGGCCGTGCAGAGAGCGCCTTCAACTGCCCATGTGTGGTTCATGTGTGGTTCATGTTCACGAATGACATCGACGTTCAGCTCGATCTCGACCCGCCCTTCCTCATCGCAAATTCTATCCACTATGTGCATCGCACTAACAGGACCATAGAATATCAGTGCTCAGATCGAGTCGGTGGGGATCTCGTTTGATGTGACTGGGAAGAACGCTGAGGCCACGGGTTTCGTTGCGAGCCTTCCGGAGCTCGTTCTGCTTGCAGAACAGTTCTAGAATTGAAGTGATCTTGCCTAGAGTGCACACTGCAGGACGGTTCGCAACAGGCTGGTATGTTCAACATTGTACATATCACTGATAATGACTTTCGTTGATGTTCAGCTCGATCTCGATCTCAACCCGCTCTTCCTCTCGCAAATTCTATCCGCTGTGTGCCTCTCACTAACAGAACCTATCGAATATCAGCGCTCAGATAACATCGGCCAGGATCTCGTTTTATGTGACTGGGAAGCACATCGAGGCCATGTGTTTCGTTGTGAGCCTTCCAGAGCTCGTATTACTTACTATTCTGGAATTGAGGTGATCCTGCCTAGGGTGCAAGACGGTGTCTACCAGGCTGGTGCGTGTAACGTTATACATATCACTGACCATAACTTCCATTATTACTTCTATTGAACGGATTCATAGATTACTGTGAATACCAGTCCTTCAGCGCCAGCAATGGTTTTTGACGGGGCTTGTTGCGACAGCGGTACATGCAGAGTACTCCTACCTCCGAGCTTCAAGAGTATTTGCATATGCATCTCAACACCCCACCGGCATCAACCAATGCATTCACTACGTATACAGGCGCCGCTGGTACCTCCCCTGAATAGTCCGACCCCATGAAAAGCGGTACGCACTTACCAGGAAGACTGACCCATTGACTAGAAGGGCACGCGTGCATGACGAGTTCACGCTGTCAGCTCTGCGATCTGAACAAGTCGCGATTTCGTCAACTCTTCGCACAAACATCATGGGGCATCAACATTACTTGATTCCTCCCTCTTTTATGCGCTGCTGGTGCTCATGGCATGATACGTACGCACTTTTTGTCCTGCCGAGTTCCATTATTCCATAAACTGTATTCGATTTTCTCCTGATGATATCCATCGATAGTTCATCCTCAAATATGACCCTTCTGCGAAATCTGCACGATGATTAGAACGTATGACATTCATGAACGCCCCACTAATCATAGGGAGCATCGACGATCCCCCGGCACAGTATCATAGTGTCTATTCATCGACCTGTGTGTTTGCAATGCGTTTACCTATGAAAGATCTGTTGTTAATATATATCGCCAAACATAGTGAATTTTTTGCAAGGTAGTTTTGGCAAGGGTTGCTCACTGATCGCTTGATACAACAAACTGTGTGGGATAACATCAATGCTAGTGTATACGATTCGATAAGGGAGAGCCATCTTTGTGCAAGACCAGCCGAAAAGACGAAAAGACGAAAAGAACTGCGTGACTGACGTATGGAGACAATCAAAGGAGCCAACAACAATAACACACACGAAATATCAATGCTAGAAGCAGAAGCATGACCGGTCGCCTCCATGCTCTCCGGTGGCAGGCTGTACTGCAGCGGCTTGTTGCTGTGAATCAGGATTCGGCGAGGGAGGGTTAGAATATTCATCTGGTACTATATCTTCGTCTTGTTTGGGAGCACCTGCTGCAGCATTGCGCTACAAATTCATGCATTAGACCTTGATCACATCGATAAAATGACCTGAACATACTTCTTTAGCCTGCGCGAGAGGAACATCGGCGATGCGGGGCTGAGTATGACTTCTTCGAACGGGCCACAAGGATGATACGTTATGTGTGCGGGTTGTGAATGGGGAGGGAGACGATGGGGTGGTTGGCAGTTGTCGAGACTGCAAAATGTGAGTGGAAAATGTGATAACAGTAATCAAAACTCACGTTCTCGCCAGGATTCATATATGAACGTCCCTGAGTGGTGTGCCCCGAGAGAGGGCGGGGTAGGGGTGACGTGGCAGAAAACTGCAGTATGAATGTTGGGTCAAATACAAATACAACAAAAGAAGAAAACACACATCTAAGGGATCACGAGGTTGATCGTTTCGATCAGGACGTACTGCGTTCGTGCGAGGCGAGAAGCGGAGAAAGTTGCCGAGACGAAGGAACATGGGTTGCTGGGGTTCGACTGTAAGCACAGGTTTGGGTGCCATGGGTGTGACAGATATTGGTGGTCTGCGGCGCCCGGCAGCAGGACGAGTTGCATCAGACTGCAATGGCGGTGACGAATGAGTGGTGTAATGAGTGGAAGATGAAACACGTACATTTAGTAGATCATGGAGAGCTGCCTTTTTGCGTGCACTTGTCTATAAGAGAATGTTAGTACGCGGATAGTAAATATTTGTGGTAAATACGTACACGGGCATGAGCAAGGACGTCGGGTGGGGTATCGCAGATGTAGATCTTGCAGTCAAATTTGCTTGTCACATATGCAAGTTGGCGCGAGTTGGGTGAGAGGACAAGGAGCTGAGGATTCTGAACGTCAAAGGAAGCGAGGAGTTGGCGGGACTCGCAATCCCAGAGCTTGATGGCGTTGTCTTCTGAAGCACTGACCAAGAGAGCTCCACGAAATGAAAGTGCTAGCCCGGTGACAAGGTCGGTGTGTCCTTGAAAGGGAGTTCCGACAGTCTCCAGTGTCGATGCGTCAAACTCATAAATCGTCTTGGCAGGGGCATCCTTGGTGAAGGTAAATGCGGCTATTATCTTTTTGTTGTCGTTTGTCCAAAATACCGGCGCATATGTGATTAGGCGAACATGGCCAGGAGATGTCCCTATCCTGACATCCAATTTCTGTGATTGGACATCCCAGACTTCCAGGCACAACCCCATCCATGACTTGAGTGCAAGCTTCTTTGAGTCTAGTGAGAATCGAACTGCGCCCACCCAATCAATGCTCTCGAATGGACCAGCCACAAGTTTGCCGGTGTCCAAATTCCATATCCGCACTGTGTCATCGAATGACCCACTTGCAAGTAGCGTGTTGTCCGCGGAGATATCAATGCAGGTGACCCGATTTGAGTGTCCTTTGAATGATTTCACAATCCCCGTCTCAACCTCACAGGCTTTCAGCTCCCCCGGGGCCCTACCAACTTCTCCGCCACCAGTAGCAACCCATCGGCCATTCCTTGATACCGCCACTGCATATACGCTCTCCTCGCAAACATCCCGCGCTTCCTCAATTTCCTTTCCCGCCTTCACATCCCATTGCCGAGCTGTCTTGTCCTCAGATCCGCTGATCATTCGTTGGCCGTCTGAAAAATAGGATATGGATCGAATGCGTTCTCCGTGACCCTTCAAAGTGGTCACCGGTTTCAGAATCGATTTCTTGGTGGCTGCCTTCGTCGACGCGGAAGCCATGTGACTGTGTCTCTGTCAGTGGAACCCTGAAGTAGCCAAGGACGAGCAAGGGGTTCCTTGAATGCGTTTGAAGGGCCAGTGGCGAGCGCTCCTGATATCGGTGTCTTATACGACCGTCGGACCAATGCTGGCAGTGATGGAAGATAGGTTCTCTGGTAAAGCCAAACGTCAGCTCATCCGTGTTGGAAATTCTGATCAGATTTTGGTTTCACCGAAGTGTTAGCAGCAAAGAACGAGTCGAAGAGTGCTGAATCCTTCAATGCGAGTACAGCTGTTGGCCTCAGGTGCTTCCTTCGTATATATATTCCCTAACACGCCCCCTCTGCATGGTAGCTGTGCATTGCGCCCTGAATCTTTCCATTCAAATCACGTTTGCTTCTCTTTGCTTCTCAGCCCACAGCCTTAAAGTCACTGCCATGACGAAGGCGTCAAAGCTGTTTTCTTTTCCCCGCTCAGTGATGGGCGACAAATACTCTATTTTTATTAACGGTGTTGCTTTGAACGAGTGAACGTTTACGGAGATCACCTCTCCATCGTATCAAACTGCTTGAAGATGCACACGTATGACATTGCGGGACAATTCGATAAGTCTTCTGTGATATCCAATTGTTTCGCCTATCTGCAAATTTAAGGTCAACTTAATCACTATAGCATCTGCATATCGAAGACCGCGAGTTAGATACCGGAGCTGATTATTTTACAAACAGTAACAAACCTGCGTGAATCAATGTGAGCTATGCTATGAGAGATGAAATCGACGAACGATGCTGACACGACACTCACAACTCCGGAGCACACAAAAAGAATTGGAATGTTACTCATTCAGCGTGACCCCATGTTGCCGCACTAGGTTGGCGCATGAACCGTGTTCCAGCATCGTGGAAATGAACAAGGAGGGGATTCACGTTGTTAATTATCAGCATACAGGCGGACGTGTCGTGTGCTTGTCTCAAATAGTGACGGAGGACAGGTATAAAGTGGGTGTTGTGCGTGCAGAGGTGGGACCATGAATAAGGAGTCACTCCACATGAGGGCGTGCAGTTTCTGCAGCATGAATGTCTGGTCAAATCGAAAGCCACAAAAAAAATTAATATTCGTGCTTATGTATGTAACAGTATGTTAGAAGAATCTGAGGGTTCTGAACGTCGAAAGAAGCGAGGAGTTGGCGGGGGGCTCTCAAGCCCAGAGCTTGATGGTGTGATCTTCACCAAAACTCGCCAGGAGAATTTCGTCGAATGAAGGTGCTAAACCGGTAACAACCTTGGTGTGCCCTTCAAAGGGAACTCCGACTGTTTCGACGTTGAGGCACCAAAGTCGTACATTGTATGGGCGGGGGCGTCCTTGGTGAAGCTAAACGCAGCAAAGATGGTTTTGGTGTTGTTTGTCTAGAACATTGGCGCCCGTGTGTCCTCTGCCACTTCACAATATCCCACAACCTCACATCCAATTTCTGTGATTCGATATCCCAGACTTCAATGCACCTCCCCACATCCGACTTGAGTGCGAGCTTCTTCGAGTCTGTTGAGAGTTGAACTGCGCCCACCTCTTGAACGGACCAGCCACGAGTTTGCCTGTGTCCAAGTTCAATATCCGCGCTGTAAAATTGTCTGCCCCGCTCGCCAGCAGTGTGTTATCCACAGAGATATCAACGCAGTTGATCTTCTGTAAGTGTCCTTCAAACGTTCTCACAGTCCCGGTCTCAACCTCACAGGCTTTCAACACCCCACCATCGACATCTCCACCAGCAGTGACGATCCATCGACCATCCCTTGATACCGCTACTGCCCATACCTCCTCCTCGCAAACATTCCGTGCTTCTTCATCCTCCTTACTCACCTTTACATCCCATTGCCAAGCGATCTTGGCTGAAGATCCGCCGCTGATCATTCGCTGGCCGTCTGGACAACAGGATATTGATCAAATCTGTCCTCCGTGACCCTTCAACGTTATTGACGGTGTCAGATTCGATTCCGTGGAGCCTGTCTTTGTCGATGTGGTGGCCATGACTGTGTCTCCGCGAGTGAAACTTTGAAGTAGCCCAGTACGATCGAGGGGTTCTTTGGAGGTGTTTGCAGGACCCGTGGTGAGCTCTCCTCCCTCGTGTGTTGTAGGACTGACGTGATAGTTGATTAGACCCTTCACGATTGTTTCATCTCTAGTAGAACTAATCGTCAGTTGATCTGCGCTGGAAAATCGAATGGGGATTGATATTACCGAGAGGCTGTCAGCGATGGAGGACTGAAAGTCTGCAATGTGAGTACAGCTGTCGTTCAAGATGTGCTATCTCTTAAATCAATCTGTCTTTGCTTATTAACTGACGGTCTCTCACAGCCATGTGTTCCGCTGCTGGGCGTCGATCTTGTCCCACTTCCTACCTGTGAGTGTCGCTGTGTACTTGTTAGTGGTGTATCTGGATGACCCGGACATGCTGTATATCCAGCTTTAGCATTCACCGTCTCACTCTTAATGCAGTTTCTGCTTTGGATTTCAGCGGACGCGTGAACATTTACGGAGTCAACACAAAGACCACCTCACCTCGTCTCATTGTTGTGACGTTCTCAAGTGCTCAACGCTGGAACTCCACCAACCTGTCGATTTCGACCATTTTTTTTCCTTCTTCACGCCCTGGTTACTTTTGAATTTGCGATGTTCCGAGCTTTGAACGTCTGATGCTGCAATCAAACGATGGAGCACCTACACCCAGAATCCGAGAGGCCGAGAACGACACTAGAATTATCGTACATCACTCGAGAATCGCTCTCCGAGGCTACTGCTGCTGCGAGGCCTGACATACGACTAGGGCGAATATATTGCTTAAGGGCTGCAGAGTCAGGCAGACGTTATTTGGACAACACCGCGGGCGCTGGCAGAACATTCTGCATAACTGTCACCAATTGGGGTTTCAGATTGCACGAGTGGGACTGCACCAGCTTTGACTGTTTGCCGTGACGCTGCGTGGGCTTCCTACATAGACTGGTTTCTTTGCAAAAGCACGCAGATATACTAGTTGGTCGTTAATATTAAACATGTTCTCTCCAGTCTGCCGATTCGCTTTGTGGTGGCCAGTAGTGACTTGTATCAAACTGTTCTGAGGACAAGCGTAAAATGACATCGCAAGATACTCTATTGTCGCGCCCTAAAAAACTACCCTCGAATCTTTGAACGTGTCCCTGACGCTCAGATTAAATGCCCAGTCATAAAATCATGGTTTCGGATCACCATACACTAGGTGCTGAAATGCGTGACTCGGCAGATACATGTTCAACGAATGTCATTTATGAAGACTGACCCTCTACGATGTTAGTTACCGCAAGGCGAGATGGGCCTGCTTCTGGCTGTGGCTGACTGACCATGGTTTTTAGTTCAATCTCTTCGTGCTGAACGCTGAAAGACAATGTTAGTGAGTGGATTTGCGCACGAATAGGATTATGTTACCTTGGAGGTACGGCGACCGGAACAGAAACATTTTCCTCTTCCTCGTCGTCACCATCGAATTCATCATCATAGACTACTGGCTGTGGTTCCGGCTTCTTTTTTTTCTTCTGGAACCAGCTGAGGCAAAAGAAGACAACATATGGTCGGTATCCATCGTCGACACCGACAGCATCGGCCTAACGAATGACGGAGTCAGAAATCACGAGCCCAACGAAAGTGTAGATTACTCACATATGTAGCTTGTCCGAGAGGAACATCGAAGACTTTGACGTGTTTTCGTTTCGGTTCATGTGCCTTTTGTTTCCCCTTGCATGACGAGGAGTGAGTGGAATTGAAAAAGGTGCTGCGACTGAGTAAGGAAGTCGATGGAGCGCTTTCTCCATGAATGCGATTGGAAGGTAAGGGTAATGTAGCAGGGAACTGGAGCACGAGTGTTGAGTGAGATGAAAAAAAAAAAAAAAAAAGAGCAAGCATACATCTAGGGGATCGCGAGATTGATCCTTTCGGCCAGGGCATTTTGAATTCGTGCCAGGGGAGAAGCGCAGGAGTGTGCTCAGTCGACGGAAAGCGGGTTGCTGCGAGTCGTTTGAAGGCAGAGGTCTCGGCACTGTAGGTATGGTGTATATCGGTGGTTTGCAGTGCCCAGCAGGAAGGCGAGTTGCATGAGACTGCAATGATATCAACGGGTGAGTGGTGTGATGAGAGGAAAAGACGCGTACATGGAGTAGACGATCAAGGTTTGACTTTGTGCGTGCAATTTTCTGTAATGGAAAGTTAGCACACGAACAGTACATGTTTGGGAAGAGTGCGTACACGGGCCTGAGCAAGGAATTTGGGGGGAATATCGCAGATGTAGATGTTGTGGTCATCATGGGTATATGTCGTGTAAGCTATTTGGCGTGAGTTGGGTGGGAGGACAACGCAAGAAACCTTTTGAACATGGAAGGAAGCGAGAAGTTGGCGGGACTCGAAAACCCACAGCTTGATGGTGTTGTCTTTGGAAGCGCTTGCGAGGAGAGCATTGTCAAATGAGAGTGTTAGACCACTGACACGGCCACTGTGCGCTTTGAAGGGAGTTCCGACGGTCTCCAGCGTCGATGCGTCGAATTCGTAGATAGTTGTGTAGTTGTCATCCTCCGTGAAGCTGAAAGCGGTTATGATGGTTTTGTTGTTGTTTGTCCAGAATACTGGTGCATTTGAGCCTGGTAGTTGTTCCCCAACCCTGACATCCATTTTCTGTGATTGGACATCCCAGACTTCAAGATACCAGCCTCCCCATGACTTGACTGCCAGCTTCTTCGAATCTGGGGAGAATCGAACTGCGCCCAATAAACCTTCGCTCTTGAATGGACCAGCCACGAGTTTGCCGGTGTCTAAATTCCATATCCGCACTGTTTTATCCCCTGATCCACTCGCCAGCCACGTGTTGTCCGCGGAGATATCAATGCAGGTGATCCGAAGTGAGTGTCCTTCAAATGTTTTGACAATCCCCGTCTCAACCTCACAGGCTTTCAGCTCCCCACTATCACTACCAGTGGCAATCCATCGGCCATTCCTTGATACCGCCACCGCATGCACTTCTTTCTCGCAAACATCCCGCACTTCCTCAATCTCCTTGCCTGCCTCCAAATCCCATTGCCGAGTGGTCTTGTCCTCAGATCCGCTGATCATTCGCTGGCCATCTGGAAAATAGGACATCGACCAAATCCTGCCTCCGTGACCCTTCAAAGCTATTGATGGTTTCAAAATCGATTTCGTGGCGGCCGCCTTCGTCGATGTAGAAGCCATGATGCGTCTCCGTGAGTAAATAATTGAGTACGTGCAAAGTTTCTTTGTAAGTTTTCACAGACCAGGTGTCTCGTTGTCAGCGTTCTATATGAATGACGCTGGCAGGTTTCCTGGTCAAGCTGAGTGTCTGTTCATCCGCGCTGGAGACACAAACGAGACTTTGATCTTACCGAGGTGTTTGGGCTTAGCAGAGAAGCACTGAAAGAGCGAGGAGTTCCTGAATGTGAGTGCAACTATTGCCCTTAGGCACTGCCTTGCATATAAATATAACCCTCACTCCCCCTCTGCCATAATTACAGCCTCAAAGCCGTTTTCTTTTTCCCACTCAATGATGAGCGACAAATACTGAAAATTTTTCCGTCAGCGTCGTTTGGGATGCATGAACGTCAATGGAGACTACCTTTCCACATCCCATCATGTCAAACTTGTTCTGAGGACGCGCACATATGACCTTGCAGGATATTTCAGCAGCCTGGTAATCTGTTGGCATGCCTTATAGAATTACCTTTGGATCATCTCTGAATTCACAAAAGTTTGATCGTGTCCCTGGCACTGCATTCACCCATCTACAAAGTCAAGGTCGAGATCACCGTGCATCTCTATGTCGAAACTACAAGCCTAAAAACAGGATCTGAGTGTCCTATGAACAGTGACGATGTCTGGAGTCAACCTGCTTGAATCTCCATGCTCTCCGGAGTCAGGCGGTTGATCTGAGCATGCGAACTCCGCACGCTATTGATGTAATGTATACAGTCTAAAACAGGCACTTGAGCCACCACCGTCACTTGAGCCAAACACTTATAACACAACACTTGCGCAATATTTGGCTAAAGTTTAGGCTAACATTTTATTGCCTCGTAGTCATCCTCCATTTATGATCCTGCTTGGCCTAAATATGTTTTATGACCTTGCACTGTGTGTTGAAATGTACCGGAAATCTCACTATCTTGGTGCTACAAGACCAAATTAATTAATCCTCAGCACCCATGTTCATGAAATCAATGGATAACTCCCACCAACAACCTGGTCAAAGAGAAAGTACAATCACTGCATATAATTGTCTGCCAGTGCGATGCCGGTGGAACATTGTGAAATCTACACTATCGTATCTTAACGTGTTATCAGTGACACATGATAAGCCATATATGGTTTGGACTCTTCAATTTGCTGGTAAGACTGGAAAAGGTGTCCGATGTGCTGCTCGCCCACTCTCCTCCAAAAGATACGTCACCCTTATTCTCAGACCAAGAAAAAGCAGCTTGCCAGCCAGGAAAAAGAAAGAGCAATCACTGATGCCATCAATGCATATAAAAATGAACAGGACAAGCCAAAAGAAGAACGGAGAAGCTTACGGAGGATCTGTGCGGATGTCAAAGAAGACTGGTTCACAAAACACAAGAAGCATATTGTCATTAGCTGCGACACAGTCTCCCGACGACTCAAAGGAGGTCAAAGCTGCCATCAGTTCCATATGGAGACAAAGGCCTGGCTGAAGCCTGAAGAAGAGGACATGGTCATTTTGTACTGCCTCAATCTCACAAGCAGAGCATTCCCACTGAACCACAAGACACTCAAGCCTGACGTAGTCACAACGAAAATGATGGCTCCAAGCTTGGAGACATCATCCAAGGGTTGCTTGCCTTTGCCACAGACTAGTCCTATAAAAGTGCTCACAAGTACCATTAAACGATACCAGGAATCTGTTGAGACACCATCAGAAAATGGTCCAGGCCCTGCAACAAGTCCATTTCACTCACCTGGCTTGCTAATGGGTGTTGCAGAGCAGGTTGTCGAGGGATTGGCGTCAATGTCTGCAGCATTTCTCATTTCGAGTTCCCCTGTATGATCCACCAACAGTCTCCCCACATTCATCTCGATACCTATGACACCAACACGCAAATGAAATCATGACCTGCTAAAGACCAAACCAGAATCAGCCAAGGAACAATTGTATCAAGATGCCCTTCATACTGCTTATGATTGCGAAATTCGCTACAAGAGTTCACTGGTTAGCATGCAGTCTACCATAGTTCTGCAGTCCATGTTCTGTGATTGGCTCTCTAGTCAGCTCGCAGCACAAGAGGAGAAGAAACAGAACAGTAAAAGAGGTGGTCAACTCATTGGGGATGGACTTCCAAGATTGCTTACCGGTGATGAGTTTTACCACCGCGTGGTTGAACATCAAAGAGCTGCCAAGGAAGAGGAAGCAGGACGCGAAGCTCGCCAAATGGAGAGAGAAGGAAGGGCAGAACTATTAAAAACATGGAAAGAAGCGGAAGCTGCATGGCTGGTGAGAAATGAAGTGTGCAGGATAGCATACAGAGATCAAGTGACACTGTGGGAGGCAGAAAGAGATTGAGCAAAGTTGGAAAGACGGAGACCAGCATGGAACAAGCCAAAACTTGGGAAACTGGAAACACTGCTGCCAAGACCGACACTGAATGATCCAGAGGCATCCGAGGAGGGCCAACAAGACAGCAGTGATGAAGAAGATGCTGATGAGAATGATGGCGACGAGTCTGATGGTGGGAGTGAATAGTCGTCATTAACATCACTGATTGTAAAGATAACGCTACATCAGCAAAACCGCCCAGGTCTTATGAGGCCTTCAAGGGCCTAACAAGGCCATACAAGCCTTCTACACTGCGCAAGGCTAGCAGTCCCATGAATGGAAACACTCCTGTCAAGAAAGGTGCTACCAGGCTTGGAGATTTGCGTGTTGATGCAAGGCTTGCGAGGCTACTCAAGGCTTCAGGAGGTTACATGGTCTTCAAAGGTCACACGAGGTAGATAGTGAAATGCAAGGCCATCCAGGCCACTGTATTAGTAGAACCAGTAGACTAGAAGACAATGATGACAATAAGTACTGCAACTCGAGTGAAGTATAAGTGCAAGGAGATGGAACTAAGCACAAGTGACCAATGAACAAGAACAAGTGAAATCTGCAAGAAATTGGAATCGCAATGACGAAGACACTAGAAACCATTGGGCCGTTTTTGGCGAGTAGGGTTCCGCTTTGTAGGCACACATTGAACTTTGGCAGCAGCCGCTTTCTTCCCTTTCTTCTTGGGCAATGGTTCAGATTCAAGCAATGGGCTGTTTGACTCGTCTTCAGTTAACTCGGGTAGTGGGGACTTGGGTTGAGAAAGGACTGGCGTCTTCTTGCTGGGAGGTGCCTCGTATGCAAGTTCCTCTGGGGCCTCGACTGGTCAAACATGTTTGAGCATTGGAAGACTCGGAGCAGGGACTGGCTTTTTCTTGACAGGAGGTGCTTTGACATTGTCAACGTCCTCATCAGATTCGACGAGTTGAGTGCGCTTGGGCTTTGGAGGTGGGACCATTACTTTCTTGATGGGAGGGGCTTCGACATCCTTGACATCCTTGTCAACGAGTCAAGTGCGCTTGGTCTTCTGAGGTGGGACCATCATTTTCTTGATGGGAGGGGCTTCAACATCCTCAGTGTCATCATTGGACTCAACAAGTCGAGGGTGTTTGGTCTTTGGAGGTGGGACTGTCTTTTTCTTGATGGGAGGTGCTTCGACATCCTCAGCATCATCATCAGACTTGACAAGTCAAGTGCGTTTGGTCTTTGGAGGTGGGGGAGTAGTGACAAGTCGGGGATGTTTAATCTTTGAAGGCAGGGGATGAGACTCATCTTCATCCTCAGATTCCTCATATGTATCGAGATGGCCACTGCGACACTTGACTTTCAGAGGTAGGGGGGCAGCAGGTTTCTTCCTGGCAGGAGGAACTGGGTTGCGGTCATCAGCTGACTCCTTGTCCTCAGATAACAGCATTTGAGGCCATGGGCCAATAGCCAGTGAGGTGTTTGTCCCTGCCAGTTGTTTTGCTGCATCATGTAAGTATTGATTCTCCGTTGTAGAAAATATGTACCACCTGCAACCTTAGTCTTCATAGCACTACGTCGAGCCAACCTCTGGGCTTTGATATCTGCAATATCATTTTCTTCGTTGTCATTGTCTTCATTTTCTGGCTTCTTAGTGGGAGTGCGTCGTTCTTGCTGTGCATGTTGAGCGGCACATACTTGAGTCCTTTGTGTTTGACAGAACTAAATGCCATTGACCGGGCATCACTCATCCCTTTCGTTATCTGGACAAAATTGGATCATGTCAGAATCAAATAAGAGCACATATAGTCATATACAGAGCGCATATACTCACCGCGGAGATGATCTTAGATAGTCTGTCAGTAGAGATTGTGTCAAGCTTGTCACAAAGACTCGGAACAAACTCCAGGATGCCATTATACAAGTGCAGATGGCGGTCTATCACATCTTCAGTCCTAGTTTTCATAGTAAGTGTCAGTGAGGGATGATCACACAAAAAATAGGACTCACAGATCAGAGCTGATTTTGCCTCCACGATCATGCTGGAGACCTGTGTGGAATGCGACGGATGGGAGACCGAAGAGATCGAGTACACAGGTAACCTTTCGTCTGACGTTTCAATACATCTCAATAGGGTCGGATATCGTGTTTGTATCATCTGATCTGCTTATCGTTGTTAGCTCCAAGCTAAATATAATGTAGAATAATGATAAGCTTACTGTTTAATCGTCTTGCTGTGCTTGGTTTGTACTGCCTGAAGCAGCTCATCTGTGCTATTCCTGTGTTTGCTTGATTGTGATGAATATCCAGAATCAGATGATTTCTTGTGCTTTCTTGATTCCGACAGTGATGAAGATCCAGTCGAATGGGACGACTTCTTGTGTTTTCTTGGTGGTGATAACAACAAAGATTCAGAATCTGATGACATGATAGCGGTTAGGTGCAAGGGAACAAGGCGCTTGACAAGAAACTCACCATCGGTCGTGGGAGATTTGCGGCCCCGACTTCCTGATCGAGCGGTGGCAGTGTCTGGACCCCTGGCACAAGATCATCAGGCAATGTGCACTGATATGATTCCTCGAGCATGACCCCGCCCATGTGTTGTATGCCGAGTTGGGCTTTGAACATGCGGAACTCCCATCCCTGCAGTGGGTGGTCATCGCCACGCGCTGATTTGGACTGAATATTGAATTTAAGGCGTGACCAGTCGAAAGCGATGCTCTGGCCAATGGCTTTGATGTATGCAGCTTTGAGCGAGAGGAGGATGGAGAGGTGCTGGAGGACAACTTCGTCTCTGAGTTCAGGGTTTTACAATGAGTATCGATATCACTCCGATAGTTGATGACCACCGCTCACCTGCTCAATCCAATGTTTTCCATTTGAGGTAACACAATCTTTCCATTTTGCCCGTGATATTCATCGATAACACATCATAAGCAAGGGTGACATGTGGCAAATAAGCTGTCCTGCTGAGCGTCAGAATCCCAGCCAAGCGAATAGTGGAGTGGAGTGGTGCTCACAGAAGGAATCTATAGAAGTAGGCTGGTATGGAAGTCTGGCATGAGGGACGCAATCCTGCGGAAACAAGGTCAGGCACTGGATTATCAACGACAATATCAGACAAACATCTGTCAATACATCACGGTTCAGTGAGAGCATCCAGATGAGAATGAGGGTAAGGGAACTGCATAGGAAACCTGGGACCAGAAGGGGTGACGGAAGTCGCAGAGAGTCGGTTGTGTGCCCGGAGCGCTTGATGCACTCATTCCTGATTGGAATGCGGTCTCTAAACCAAAGGTCAGTTCTCAAATCGTACCTGGGTTGAGATAAACATCAACGAAAGCCTGACTCACAAAGAAATTATAGACATTATTGGCCTCAGTCACTGGCCCACAGGAGTGGCATGAGAAGGAGGGCAAGCTGAGAGCATTACAGAGTGGTGGCCAAGTGTTTGTGAGCCGAGTACCATGGCTGCACGATTGTTGGTTTGAAGGAGGTAGTGACAGTGACCGGCGGTGGGGTAGAAGGTGGTACAGGTGGAGGAGATGAACGAGGGGTTCTCGTCAGGGTGAGCCTGAGTCTTTTCTATGGCGCAGTCAAAGTTGAGTACGAGGCCAGACAAGGGTGCCGAATTTGACAAGCAGTATGCGTTTGGCTTTGTCTGCTTCCAAGAGGGGTGCCTTTGCTGTTGTGCTGCACCAGGGAGTCAACATACTGACCGTTCTTCAGTTGCTGAGTCATCATAATACAACCAAACAACCCACCACCGCTGCTGGTGTCCAATATCACTGCCGCTTCACTCTGATTCCTCTGGCGTCACCTCATGCTACTACTGAATATTTTATCATCTATCATTTTGATATTCCTCATGGTGCAATGCCCAAACTGTGGGACTGAGGTCTCTGACCAGGGCCTCTCAAACCATCTCACTTGCTGGTGTAAATCCCGGCTCTCTGTCACTGAACATGTTCTTGATCAGCACTGTAAACGCCAACGCCATGAATCGCCTACTGCTACTGGTGTGGAAAACCATCCTCCACCTCAATCCTTGACCCCACAGCCAAGTCAGACACCATCGGAGCACCCATCGGAGCACCCATCGGAGCATTATCATGGTGATGTGAGTCGTTTTTTTAATATCTGATGGTAGGATTTTTATCTCGTTCAAAGTACAATGATGTGCAGATGGAGTACCAACAATCTGGACTACCATTGTGGGCAAGGTGTCTCCCCACATGCTATCGTGACGAACTCCCATCAAATCATATTCCTGTACCTGTACTTCCCGCACCTGTTGAGCCTGGTGCTCCAGCTGCCGACAATATAATGGATGATGATATTCAACAACGTGTAGACTGGATTCGAACAGAGCATGATTCATTTGATCTATTCCGCGAATATCCATACTCCTTCCCCACTTATGACCCCGAGAACATGAGCTACCTTGACCACCTTTGTGATGCCCCTACCTTTCGTCATGTTGACGAGGCCATCGAGCATGATCGTCCATGGTGGGCCGGCTTTGGTTCATCGCTGGAAGCTGTCCATCGGGATTATTTCGCACCATTTCTCAATGCTTCGACATTTCGACTCATGAACTGGTTCTACAACTCATCTCTCCAGAAATCAATCAAGGACCTTAGACGTCTCATTGACAATGTTATATTGGCGGAAGACTTTGACCGAGAAGATTTATGTGACTTTAACCCAACACGTGAAGCCAAACGTCTCAATAAGGCCGAAAATGACCCTTCTTCATCTATATTTTCATCTGATGGATGACATGAAGCCTCCATTGAAATCTGCCTGCCCTGTGAGAAGGAAAAGTTTGATGCAGAAAGTGATGCACCTATGTTCGAGGTCAAGGGACTCTATTATCGGAAGCCTCTGGAGGTTCTCAAAGCTGCATTTGAGGAGGAAGGTGCGAAAGGTTTTCATACTAACCCTTACAAACTATTCTGGCAACCTGACGAGGACAAACCACCTGAACGTATCATTACGGAACTTTACACATCTGATGCAATGCTCCAAGAACACGAGAAGATCCGTTCCCAGCCCCACGAGCCTGGATGTAATCTTGAAACAGTTGTTGCAGCAATTATGCTATGGTCCAACTCTACTCATCTTGCCAGTTTCGGTAATGCTGCCCTGTGGCCAATCTATATGTTCATTGGTAATCAGTTGAAATATGTTCGGTCGAAGCCAACATCCTTCGCAGCTCACCATCTTGCCTATATTCCAAAGGTATGTGAATTTAACAGATAATTTCGCTTGTTTGTGCTAATAATAGTTCCAGTTACCAGACACAATTCAAGATTTTTATCTTCGATGGTTCAGGTGGAGCGCTACAGCTGCTGTCCTCACACACTGCAAACGGGAACTGATGCATGCTATATGGTCATTTTTGCTTGATGACGAGTTCATTGATGCATGGGAACATGGCATAGTCATTAAATTCCCTGATGGCATTTCTCGCAGAGTCTTTCCTTGGTTCTTCACGTACGCAGCTGACTACCCCGAGAAGATTCTCCTCACATGTGTCAAATTTCTTGGACGATGCCCCTGTCCTCGCTGTCTTGTCAACAAGTCCAAGATTGACAAATTGGGCAACAGGGCAGACCGATGGCAGTGAGAAAAGGGTATCTGAGTTGATGACCATCACCGTCGATCCATGATTGAACGTGTGCATGAATTCATATTCAAATTGGGTCGCAGTGTGGTCAGTACTTTTGTTGAGAACTTAATTGGTGTAACATCAATGGTTCCTACTCGGGTTTGTGTTTTTCAGTGATTCTGGTCAATAGCAGCTCATCATTTGTACCTGCAGAATGCGTTTTCTGAGAAACTCTCAAAATTTGGCTTCAACTTCCACTCAATGCTTGTCCCTGATTTTATGCATGAGTTTGAGCTTGGCACCTGGAAAGCAACACTAACACACCTTATCCGTATTCTTCATGCATCTGGGGGTGATCTTATTCCAAGATTCAACGAAAGGTTTCTTGTCTCTGAATCTATTCATAATGTTTTCACTCAAAAAAAAATCTAGATTTCATTTGGTCCCAACATTTGGCCGAGATACAATACGCAAATTCAGTTGTAATGTCTCTGATTTGACCAAAACTTGCTGCTCGTGACTTCGAAGATCTTCTCCAGGTAAAATATTAATTTGCATGCTTATGGTCTTGGAACTTAGATTTGTCCTCAATCAGTGTTCTATGCCTGTCTTCGAATCACTCCTTCCAGGTGACAACTCAATTATTCTTGACCTCCTCTTCGAGCTCTCCACTTGGCATGCCTTTGGAAAACTGTGGATGCATACTGAGACTACACTACATCACTTTGATAACTGCACAACACGTCTCGGCAGAGCTTTGTGCAAGTTCCGCAGTGTAACATGCAGCAAGTTTGATACATGTGATCTTCCGCAAGAGACTGCTGCTCGTACACATCGACGAGGTACCAAGGCAGCAAAGGGCAAGGGGAAGGCTGATGTCACTCCACAAACAGCCTTGAAGCGACGAAAATTTAACATGCTGACATACAAGCTTCACGCACTCGGTGACTATGTGAAATCAATCTGGTTGTATGGGACAACAGACAATTACTCAATGCAAGTTGTAAGTAGCCTGGTCTTTGCATCATATGCAAACAAATTCAGCTGATTACTTGACAGGGTGAGCTAGAGCATCATCGTGTCAAACGGTTCTATGCACGCACAAACAAAAATCGATTCACATGAGGCATCACCAAGCATCCACATATTACAGTGACCTATCTCCGTATAATACAAGGGAACGGACGTGCATAATATCCCGTATGATACGGGCCAGCGGACCATGGGCCCATGGCAAAATTATCCTCGACTATGACGGATGGGCCGGGAGGTAAATTATTCCCGATGGAGGCGGGTGGGCCCATGAGGGAATATGTAGAGTAAATGAGTGGGCCGATGTACATGAATATTCGGTAGATGGGTGGGCCGAGGTAGTTGGATATAATGCAGATGGGTGTATTAAGGTAGATGTGTATCAGATAGAAGGGTAGGTACTTGGTATCACATTCACGGATGGGCCCAGACACATTAAATTAGACGGGTGGGCCGAGGGTATTATAAAATATTGTATTAGACGGGTGGGCCCAGACACATATTACTTAGACGGGTGGCCGGGAGTGTTTTATAAAATATTTCATTAGACGGGTGGGCCGAGAGTGTTTTATAAAATATTTCATTAGACGGGTGGGCCGAGGGTGTTGTATGGGATATTGTATTAGACGGGTGGGCCGAGGGTGGTATAAAATATAGACAGGTGGGCCCATGTGCATCATAATTGTAGACATGACGGAGCTGAGGTAGTTGTACATCAACCAAATCAGAGGAGGTAATAAATCAAAGTTACCAAGTTCCCGGAGCAGCAGGTGATCTCCTGACAATGGCCTTTGATGACATTATGTTGTCTTGCACAACATCAAATCCCGAGTGCGAGGCTTGTGTTGCCCTACGAGAAGCCAAGTTCCGACCACCGAAATTCGAGTGAAGCATACTGAGTTCTGAGTTCCGAGTTCCGAGTTCCGGGACCTGGGACTCGACACACAATTCAGTCAATACTTTCCATGTTAAGGGCCAACCGAAGTGGAGATTATTGTCTGAAGAGAGCAGGTGCTCTCTTGACATGGCCTTTGATGGTGCTTAGGTTGTCCTGCAGAACATTGAATCCAGCGTGCAAGGCTTGTGTTGCCCTATGAGACACCCACTTCTGACCACCGAAATTCTAGTGAAGCATACTGACTTCCTGAGTGCCGAGTACCGAGTTCCGAGGTCCGGGACCCGGGACTCGACAGATGAATATCCGAAGTTGAGATTTGTTTGAAGAGAGCAGCAGGTGCTGTCTTGACATGGCCTTTCATAACCCCAAGGTTGTCTTGCAGAACATTGAATCCCGGGTGCGAGGCTTGTGTTGCCCTACGAGAAGCCAAGTTCTGTCCGCCAAAATTTGAGTGCCGAGCTCCGAGTTCCGGGATCCGGAACACGACAACTGAATATCTGAAATCCGTCACACCTCAAATCAAGTAGTATTTCATTGAGAAATAAATGATAACACATCTTTGACGGCCAACATTGTCCAAGGCTCCCTTATCTGATCCTCACTATCTCCACCCCCTTTAACACCACAGTCTGGACGTCCAGCATTCAGCGTCTGATTCCCCAAGATCAATTTCCAGCATGAATGTTTCATCCCCTTCCACTTCTGATGGCATCAACATCTGGCGGACTTGGGCCCTGACCGTCACTTATGAAGCAGGGGAATACACCGAACAGAAATTCAAGGCAGAGAAGACTGGAGGAGAGCCGGTCATACCTTCTCCCAACCTAGACACTGATCTGGTGATGGCGTGCGATCGCTTGGTCGGTGTACTCATAAAGGCACACAAAAATCCCAGTGGGTCTTCCTGCAGATTCAGAAAATTCGTTTTATCATTCATATTCCTTCACGACAGTTCAGATGCAGATGGATATTGCAAGATACAGCAAATTGATCTCCCCTAAGGACACCGGGCATAATGAACAGAGAGAGGCGAAGTTGCTCGAGAGGTGTCCTCCCGGCCATGAGTGCAAAAGGTTGGTGGACGAACCTGCCACAATTGTGGATGCATCCGGTGCCATCATCGCATGGTACCTCCCGGACGCCCTGACCGACACCACCCAGGTGTGTAACATGCATTGTCACTCAATGGATATTGAACATAAAATGAAACCTACAGAAGGAAATCAGGGAGGCCACCGGATTTGCTCGCTCCAAGCCTCGGAAAAAGTGTAAAGGCTGATGGCAACTGGCGAACTAATCAAAAGTGGTTCAAACAGGGCTCGGAAAATGATGGCTCGACTCCCGGATGCATCAATTTATCTCCGGCTTGGTTTCAACAGGCACACGAGGTAGGATCTGATGAGATGGTGCTTCCGGCAGTCAAACTCACCCATCCAACAGAATATGTCTGATCCAGAGGTATCTGCATCATTGAAGGGAGCTTCCTCCGAGAATATCCTCAAAGCCATTGCAAGGCCAGCAGCCATCGCGTCTGCGGCACTCAGGGTCATGCATCCTGAGCAGTATTTTGCAGGGTTGCGAACCATGTCAAACCTCGGACACAAAGCAGTAAGCAAGGATCTGCCACAGATGCTGGAGACCCTGCAGTACTGGGCATCCGTGTTCAACACCCTCTCCATCATCTCCAATCGGGAAACCCCCAATCATCGAGACCATTTGTCCATTCCCGAATGCTTCGACATTCTCACCACGGTGGGGAACTATTCCAATGCTCGGATGAAGATGCCAAGCCTGCAGCTGGAGTTCAAGTACAATTCCGGCTGCATGATCGCGTTTTCCGGAAAGATCGTGAGACACGGAGTGTATGATGTGGAAGGGGATCGGATCGCTTGGGCATGGTATATGAGGGATTCTGTTCACATTTATGCAGGGGTTCCATCATGTGGATGGGCTAGTGTGGATGGTCCATACAGCGTGTGAAAGATCACACAAGGAGCAAGCATTGTGACCTATATACATCCAAAGAAATGAATAACATGGACCAATTGTCAGCCGGACCTCAACACTCGAGTACAACAATGGAAAAGTGATATATGGGACTCGATATTCCTGAGTGCCAGGGTACCGAGTCCCGAAACCCGGAACTCGGCACTCGATATTTGAGACTGGGAGATGTATAAATGGTTGAATTGGGATTTGTGATTTCCAACAGTCATCCGAAAATCTCATGTCCCAACTCCCACATGCAATGTCCAGAGCTCCAAGTCCTGGACGACTGAGTCCCGGCTTCGGGGTTTGGGACTCGTCGCTCGGGACACAGCAAAAGACAACACAACCCAAAACATAAAACAGGACATACGAAACAACAATGCATGCAACATATGAATATGATAGGCTTTTCAAAATCTCATGTCCCAACTGCCACATGCCATGGCCCGAGTCCCGAGTCCCGAATTTCGGGGTTCGGAGTTCGGGTCTCGGCGACCCGGAGCTCGGCCACCATGTCAGGAGTCAGGGTATCTGGGATATTGGAGATCAGATGTTTGTGTGTAGTGTGTCTGTTTTGTGTTTTCTTTGGTGGTCTTGTCTTCTCATCACAAGTCCCGAACCCCGAGCCCCGACACCCGACATCCGGGGTTCGGGACTCGGTCATCCGGGACTTGTGGCTCGGGACAAACCACATGACAACACAACCCAATACATCACACAGGAAATACGAAACCACATTGCATGCAAGATATGAATATGACAGTCATCCGAAAATCTCATATCCGAACTCCCACATGCAATGTCCCGAGCTCCGAACTCCGAGTCCCGGATGACCGAGTCCCGAACCCCGAAACCCGAATTTCGGGGTTCGGGACTCGGGACTCGGAGCTTGGGACACATCTCATATTTGAACTCTCACATCCAATGTCCCGAGCTCCGAGCTCCGAAATTCGGGACTCGGGACTCGGTCATCCGGGACTCGGAGCTCGGAGCTCGGGACATTGCATGTGGGAGTTCGGATATGAGATTTTCGGATGACTGTCATATTCATATCTTGCATGCAATGTGGTTTCGTATTTCCTGTGTGATGTATTGGGTTGTGTTGTCATGTGGTTTGTCCCGAGCCACAAGTCCCGGATGACCTGAGTCCCGAACCCCGAAACCCGAATTTCGGGGTTCGGGACTCGGTTGTCCGGCACTTGGAGGTCGGGACATTGCATGTGGGAGTTGGGACATGAGATTTTGAATGACTATTATATTTTACATCTAGCATACAATGAAGACTGAATGGGACTAAACTCCTTTGGCTCTCTTCAACTTCTCCAGCATGGCAGTGTATATCTTCACCTCTGCCAGCTTGTCTTGGATTCCCTCATCTTGTTCCTCCAACAATGAAGCCAGGCGTTCTCTCATCCACCTCAGTCCCATCAGTGGGGGATTCGAAGTGTCTTTCAACTTCTCCGGAAGAATCAAAGCCTCATCCTCAACAGCCTCCTACAACAGATGAGTCATGAATCAAGACAATAGAGCTGACATCTCACCGCCCAACACTGGTAGTGAGCCACGCAGGAGGCCATGATGTGATCCCAATGCAATGGCTCATCCGGGATTGTGGTGTCACCCATCCACCATGGATGTTCATATTTTCCCACAATCCGGGTCGGCTGTCCTGCAATTGCAACATCATCAAACGCCAGGAGGTGGGATGAGAAGACGTCGTCCGGAACCGTGTTCCAGGTGAGCATGGGATACAATTTGAGGAATAAGC
>JABBWB010000471.1:0-26699 GCA_016628085.1 Suillus occidentalis
TGCTGGTCTCATGGTAGACTGAGGATGCCTCCTCGATGGCGATTGGAGCGTGTTGACTTACCTCGCCAAGATGACTCGACGAATGGCAGCACAGTTAGTTTTGTGTACACTTATCCACTGATGTATTCCCCATAGCTGATGACTTCACACTTGTATATCAACTTTACGCCATCTACGATATTCGATCCATCTTTGAAAAGGACCCAGATTATCATCCTCACATGTGTTCATCCTCGCTGACAGTTATACTCTACAGAATGTTGGTCTCTTCAAGGTTGAAATTGCATCACGGACTCTGGTGGGACAGGTGGGCTCTGTCAGTAGAGTCTCATTTGGGTGTCTCACATTTCTCTGTCTCATATATCAGGCTGTTGCCCCAATTGACCCTCTACTTCCACTTGATTTACTTGTTTAGATCACTCAAGTTGGGCTGCATCATTTACGAACTTGCGGCGAACGCGTTGCTGGTCCATTCTCGATTCTCGACTCGATCATGTAGGCACAATACGATTATCGACAGACTTGAAAGTTGCGATTAAGTCGTTGGTGGGGAGATCTGGGATGTCCAATCACAACAATTGGATGTGAAGGTTGGCGAATTTGTATTTAGTGGAGTGGGACCTCGCCCATGTTCTGGACAAACAAAATCATAGCAGCGTCATGTAGCTTTCTTCTATAAGGTCAGACCACTAAGAGTAGGGAGAACCAATCAGTCGCTCACTAGGGATCGTTCCGCCAAAATAAATGCGCGCGCATGAGATTGACGAAGGTATACATGGTAAACCAAATTTTTACTCCGTGTTCATCTTGTATCATACAAAAACGTGTATAGCTAGACTGGGCAGGGAACGGTCCAATAGAGAATGCAAAGCCAGATGTGTCAACACAGCAAATAAAGCAGAGTGACCAGTACATACATAGAAGGTAAAGAGGACTATGCATATGAGCACGCACTAGTGAGCTCGGGTGGTGAGCATGTCAAACTTTTCAGCAGCAGACAGGATGTAAAAAAGAGTAGTAGCGACCAAGGCACCAAGGACAAAGCCAATCGTTAAATTCGCACCGCTGCTCCGAGTCTGGGTACTCCCCTTTCTCGAAGATGAATATTGCAATTTCGGTCTTTGAACCCCCTTGTCAAAATTATTGACAGGCGTTACTTTGGATCCAAATGCTGTGAGCAGACCAGGCAAGCCATCCACGCTTCTCGAGTTCTGTTGTGCCCAATATGATTTGAGACCATTCTGGTTGATCTCTGAAGAGGTTATGGCTGAAGCGCGGTCGCGTGACTCGAACATATCGGCCATTCGGAGGAGTTGGGTGCGATGTGTGACGAAGTCATAGATTGGAACAGAATATCCACAGGACTAAGCGGAATTGTTAAATCGAAAGAAACTGGAGTAGATGAAGAACAGGTTACCGTTTGACACTGATACACATCGATGATGATAGCTGCACGAGAGCCAGGCTTCCGATTCTCAGGAGAAATAAGAGATTCATACTCTTGTGTGCCAAATTCATATACAGTTCCTACATTCGAATTTTAGAATGTGATTGAAGCAAGGCAAAAGAATAGCTTGTACACACCTGTTCCGAACAATCTCAAAATCCTGGGAGGTCCCTCGAAGGCAGTGAACAGGATCGTTATGCGACCATTCTCCCTGATATGGGAGATCGTTTCTACTCCTTACTCGAACAATTAACCAGCACGAAAATGGATCTGTGATACTACTCACCGCTCCCAGTCATATCCTGATACCAAACTCGGTGAGAGTCCACGACATGGAAACTATCCGCTGTGCCCTCTGGGGAGAGATTTACATGTCCGTCAGGATTCAAAAGAGCTGAAGCCACCCAAAACATGTGCTGTTTCTTGATCCATTCGATGAGAGATTCGGGTATCTCGTCATAGAACTTGGCCATGGATAGATTGTGCAACTGACTTGGTGGCACAAGTTGCGGCAGTAGAGGGTACTTGTAACATTGGATGGTTGCAATGTGGCGCAAGTACTGTAGATCCGAGTCCTAGGCCTAGCCCAATTTCAAATATATACATTACATTAACAGCGTCATGCTCAGATGAGTCAACAGCCTGACTCACAGAGAACATGGAGACGAGCGGACGGGATTCAAGCAGGCTGACTCGAGACATTGTCACTGTTCGTACTAAGATCGTGTTTTTAAGCTTGTAGTTTCAACATAGAGATGCATGGTGCTCTCGACCTTGACTGTGTAGATCCGGGTGATTGCAGTGCCAGGGACGATCAAACTTTTGTGAATTCAGAGTTGATCCGAAGGTAAATCTGTAAGGCATGCCAACAAATTACCAGGCTGCTGAAATATCCTGCAAGGTCATATGTGCGCGTCCTCAGAACAAGTTTGACATGATGGGATGAGGAAAGGTGGTTTCCATAGACGTTCATGCATCCAAAGCGACGCTGACGGTTAAATTTTCAGTATTTGTCGCTCATCATTGAGTGGGAAAAAGCAAACGGCTTTGACGCTTTAATTATGGCAGAGGGGGCGTGAGGGATATATATGTGCAAGGCTGTGCCTAAGGACAATAGTTGCACTCACATTCGAGAACCCCCGTTCTTCAAGTTCTTTGCTGCTAAGCCTTAACCTCTCGGTAAGATCAAAGTCTCGTTTGTTTCTCCAGCGCGGATGAACTGACACTCGGCTTGACCAGGAGACCTGCCAGCGTCAGTGAAATAGAACGCTGACAACGAGACGCCTTGCCTTGAAAATTTCCGAAGAAACCTTATCCGTATTTGATTCCCAGGTTTCCACTCGCAGGAAACGCAGCAATGGCTTCTACGTTGACGAAGACAGCTGGCGCGAAATCGATTCTGACACCATCGAACACTTTGAAGGGTCACGGGAAATGGATTGGATCCATAACCTATTTTCCAGATGGCCAGCGAATGATCAGCGGATCTAATGACAAGACTGCTCGGCAATGGGATGTGAAGACGGGCAAGGAGATTGAGGAAGCGCGGGATGTTTGCGAGGGGAGTGTAAATGCGGTGGCTGTATCAAGGAATGGCCGATGGATTGCCACTGGTGGTGATGGCGGGCAGCTGAAAGTCTGTGAGGTTGAGACGGGGATTGTGAAAACATTCAAAGGACACTTACTTCGAATCACCTGCATTGATATCTCCGCGGACAATACGCAACTGGCGAGTGCGTCATGGGATAATACAGTGCGGATATGGAACTTGGACACCGGCAAACTCGTGGCTGGTCCATTCAAGATCGAAGATCCAATGGGTGCAGTCCGATTCTCGCCAAATTCGAATAAGCTTGCAGTCATGGGCTCGTGCCTGCAAGTCTGGGATGTCCAATCACAGATTTTGGATGTCAAGGTTGGAAAAGATCGATTAGCAGGCACACGTTCGCCAGTATTCTGGACAAAGAAAAACAAAACCATCATAGCAGCATTCAGCTTCACGGAGGATGACAACAAAACGACCATCTACGAGTTTGACGCATCGACGCTGGAGACTGTCGGAACTCCATTCAAAGGACACACTGAGTATGTCACCGGGATAGTACTTTCATTTGACGATACTCTCCTCACTAGTGCTTCCCTCGACTACACCATCAAGCTCTGGGCTTTCGAGTCCCGCCAGCTCCTCGCTTCTTTCGATGTTCAGCATAGTATTCATAGACTTGTCCTCTCACCCTGACTCACACCAACTAGGTTTACACGACAACCACCAGAGATGACCACAGGATCTGCATCTGTGATATCCCCCCCAAAGTCCTTGCTCAGGCCCGTGTACGCATTCTCCCCAAACATGTACTCTGTTCGTGTGCTAACATTCCATTACAGAATGTTGCACGCAAAAAGCCAAACCTTGATCGTCTACTCCATGTGCATATCTCATCCTCTCATCACACCACTCACTCATTGTTCGCAGTCTCATGCAACTCGTCCTGTTGGGCAACGCAAACCACCTATATCCGCTATTCCTACGGTGCAGAGACCTCCACCTACAAGAGACTCGCAGCAGCCCGTTTTTATTCGCCTTCTGCAATTCCTTCCCTTCACTTCTCCCACGCACGCAGCTCCTCCTGTCCGACCTCACAATCCTCTGGATGTAGGTCTTGCGTGTATCTCGGTGCTTTTACAATTGACTCGACTATGGCACCTCAGGTCCCTGCTACATCGCCCCTACCATCCTCACTCTCTGGGCAGACCGCAACTCGATTTAATCATGTCAGTCTGAATTTCTTAGTAAACTCGCATCAACACAGAGTGTGCTGACTGCGTATCAAGTTCGAGATGAGTTCTCCACCTCCACCTTCGAAGGGAGTCGTCCAATCCCTACGACGACATCTTTCTTTCCTCATGCCAAGACACACCCATGGGCCACCAGTCGTTGAAGTCGCACCAGGCCGCAAATTCACTGTAATGTTCATTTTCTCATTTCTCAGTGTCTTTTACTGATTCGTGCCTCATAGCGACTTGCTGCTGCCAAACTACCGGACTACAAGAAAGTAGACGATACTCGGCATCCGTCTAGTCAACAGGGTGCCGTGCCGCAGGAAAACAACATAGCTGACGTCGATTCGCTCCCAGACGTACATTGGTGCAAGGCGTTCCTCTGCTATTGTTCTTGTTTGTCGCATGGCAGATTGAGGATGCCTCCTCGATGGCGCTTGGAGCGCATTGACATACCTCGTCAGGATGGCGCAGCAGATAGCAACCCTGGTGGTTCTCAAAGCCGCAGTTAACTTCGTATACATTCATCACACTACTGTATCCTCTATGACTGATGATCTTACACTTGTACATTCAATTCTACGTCAGTTGCGATACTCGGTGTCTCTATAACCACGACATGAACATGATTGAGTCATGTTGTAATCCCTACACGTGCGCTCGTTCGATGCTGATCTGGTCGCGATTGAAATGACATCATTTACATCATCATGTACTGGAGTGAGACAGGTGAGATATTTTCTTCCGTCAGTATTCGGATGTCTTACAACTGCTCTCTCGCAGATATAGGGCCGTCGTCCAAATTGACCTTCTCCCCTTTCCACTTCCACTTTCTTCACTCGTTCAGATAACCAACTCCATACAGTGTTCTGGTATTTGCTCGGAATCCAGCACAATACGAACTTTGCGCAATCTAAGAAGTATCGAGCCTGAGCATGCGACTTGGACGACAAGGTTGCTTGGATTCGAGCGAGGAGACGTCTCACTCTCAGACCACGGACCTTCACAGTCACTGGCTTCAAATCCTCTTTTCTCCGATGCTCTTGGAATCGACTGAAGTTCGCTGAACGCTGAGTTTTGCATACCCGATAATCTCCTCCAATCGATATCGATCTCTGCTTTGCCAGCAAGGACGACCTATAAAAGTTGTTGCAGTACCTTCGAGTTCTGATTGTTCTCCGTTCTCTCAAGCTTCACTTTGCATATTCCCTTCGTCGACCCGATCATTGACTATCGACGAACTTACATCTATCGACAGACCTTGGACTGGCTTCGATCGCGGACTAAAATGCTTGTGCACCTCGATCTGGTCGAGTACTAATATCCTTTTCTTGACCCCGATGACCACCTCTATACACCCAACTGAACGCATTGGATGTTGTCATCCTTTTGCTTGCTTATCTGGATCTTGAACTTCGACACAATTCAGTATGCGACTCAGATCCTCCAGAACCCACTTTACAAGGTCAGGTTTTGTTCGACCATGACGAGCATCTCTATTCTGGTTATTCAACAACTCTCATGTGACCCACCACATGCTAGTCAAAAGCAAAAGGTTCGTTTTGACTTTCTACCGCTTCTGGGAATGATCGTAGGTAAATTCTCACATCGCTCTCGACCTTTTAAATTCTGGGAATGAAGTCATCAATTTTTTTGAATCTCAACATCAGAAAGACATTCAAGGTTCGGAACAACGTATCAGGCTATACTGATATATCACACAGAAGCACACAGCAAGGCGAGAAACCGAAACACGTTCGACGCCCTGGCACAGGAACTTCTTGTGGCTGTGAGAGGCTGTAAATAGAAAGGCACGAAGAAGCGGATTTGAGACATGGCGTCTCTGTTAATTGTGATACTTATCGGTTTTGAACGGGTACGTGTTTATCACAATACTCACATGAATTGTATTTAGGCAGTCGTGTAGTTGTCGTTCTGGCGTCAGTGAGTTGGGTGATTTGATATCAACAGGGAACTCGTCTCTTCAGCACCAGCAAAGTACATCTCATAGCATCTTGGACACCAACATGTGGTCAATCATTTGTAACAACAACGGTAATCGCGCTATAGAAACTCTTCCCTCTATTAATGACCAGCTCTCATAGGCAAAGTGCTCTCGAGTCTCGAGCGACTTTCAAAATCAGTGCCGTGCCTGCATAACACAAGGAGAGCTCACCACCAGTCCTTCAAACACATCCAACGAACACATTTTCTGTACTTGGCTACAGAACTGGGTTGCTCGTGGAGATGTAGCTATTGCTTCTATATCAACGAAGGCAGCTGCAATGAAATCGATTCTGACACTATCGAGGGTCATGGAGGGTTGCTTCGATCCATATCCTACTTTCTAGACAATGCGAGGATTGAAAAATTTGGCGGAGCCGGGATCACAGTCGTGCCAGTGTTCGGGAGAGACAAAAGCAAAAACATTTTGACAGCATGTAAGACTGATGTCGTCTATAAGAAATATGAATAAGACACGTCAACGTTGGAAATTGCAGGAGCGTTCTGCGAAGGGCACACCAACACCATCGAGAGTCTAGCACTTTCATTTGATTGTGCCCTCCTTGCCAGTACTACCCACGACGCATGCAAAGTGAAACCAACGAACGAAAAACGACAATGTTTTGCCGCCCACCATTAGGTGGGAAAAGGAAAGAGTGTTGACGCCTTAGTGACTTAAGAGTGGACATGGCTGTGAGGCGAGAAGCGAGGAGAAGCAATTGCGATGAATAGAAGGAGCAGGTGCAATGCACAGCTGCCATGCAGATAGGGTACATATATGTAAAGCGGCATCCAAGGGAAAAAGCTGCACTCACATTCAGAAATTCCTCGCCCTTTGAATTCTTGACTGCTAAGCCTAAGTAACGTCTCGGTAAGACCAAAGTCTCGTCTGTGTATCCAGGCGGATGAACTGACAATCAGTTTGACCGGGGAACCCATCTTGAATTTCTGCTAGCGTCCATCAAATAGCACGCTGACAACGGGACGCTTCACATTTGAAACATTGCATAGAAAATTTCCCCGTACTCGATTACCAGTATTCACTCACGGAGACGCACCATGGCTTCGACAATGACAAAGGCAGCTGCCACAAAATCGGTTCTGACACCATCAACAACTTTGAATGGTCACGGGGATTGTATTCATTCCATGTCCTATTTTCCAGATAACCAGCGAATGATCAGCGGATCTGAGGACAAGACCACTCGACAATGGGATGTGAAGGCGGGCAAGGAGATTGAGGAAGCGCGGAGTGATTGCGAGGAGCGGATATGTGCAGTGGCGGTATCAAGGAACGGCCGATGGGTTGCCACTGGCGGTGAAGGAGGGGAACTGAGAACCCGTGAGGTTGAGACGGGGATTGTCAAGACATTCAAAGGACACTCAACTCGGATCTTCGGCATCGATATCTCCGCGGACAGCACGTGGCTGGCGAGTGGGTCATGGGATGAAACAGTGCGCATATGGGACTTGGACACTGGCAAACTCGCCGTGGCTGGTTTGAAGAGCAAAGATGGGGTGGGCGCAGTTCGATTCTCCCCAAATTCGAAGAAACTGGCAGTCAAGTCATTTACGTGCCGGTATCTTGAAGTCTGGGATGTGCAATCACAAAAATTGGATGTCAAGGTTGGGAATTCTGATCAACTATACAGCACGCAATCGCCAGTATTCTGGACAAACAAGGACAAAACCATCATAACCGCATTCAATTTCACTCAGGAGGTCGACATCAATAGGGGAGCTCAAAGTAAAAACGCCCAACGCCCAACCCAACGCCCAACGCCCAACCTCGTGACCGAAATGAGTATACCTAGAATAAATAGAAGTAAATACGGAGTAAAGCCACCTGCACCTGCATGATGAGATAAGCTAAACCTTGTCGCGGAAAGCGCCGAAACCTTCGCCAACTGTCTCCTCGAGCTCCTAACCCTCAGCGCTGCAGCATTGCAGAACCATTTCATGCCTAAACCCCTAAACCTCGCTATTCTCAACCCCCACCATAATATTTTATTGTAGCTGCATGTTTTTGTGTTGAAGTTCATTAGAATCTCACTCAGTTACCAAGGAAACATGGGCTTCAAAATAATTTATTACAAAGTACCAAAAGTATAATGAGGTTTAAAAATGGAATACGAAAAGGTTTAGGTATGGAATGGTTCTGCAATGCTGCAGCGCTGAGGGTTAGGAGCTCGAGGAGACAGTTGGCGAAGGTTTCGGCGCTTTCCGCGACAAGGTTTAGCTTATCTCATCATGCAGGTGCAGGTGGCTTTACTCCGTATTTACTTCTATTTATTCTAGGTATACTCATTTCGGTCACGAGGTTGGGCGTTGGGCGTTGGGTTGGGCGTTGGGCGTTTTTACTTTGAGCTCCCCTAATATCACAAGCATCTACGAATTCGATGCATCGACGCTGGAGACTGTTGGAACTCCCTTCAAAGGGCACACCGCACTTGTCACCGCGCTAGTACTTTCATTTGACAATGCTCTCCTCGCTAGTGCTTCCTGGGACAACACCATCAAGCTCTGGGCTTTCGAGTCCCGCCAGCTCCTCGCTTCCTTCGACGTTCAGAATCCTTGGACCCTTGTCCTCTCACCCAACTCGCGCCAACTAGCTTACACGACAAGCATTGAAGGTGATCACACGATCTGCATCTGTGATATTCCCCCTGACATCCTGGCTCAGGCTCGTGTGCGCATTCTCCCAAACATGCTGTTCGTGTACTAACATTCCATTACAGAATATTGCACGCCAAAAGTCAAACCTCGATCATCTACTGCATGTATGCATTTCATCCTCTCATCACACCACTCACTCATTGCTTTCATTACAGTCTCATGCAACTCGTCCTGTTGGGCAACGCAAACCACCTATATCCGCTATTCCTACTGTGCAGAGACCTCCGCCTACAAATGACTCGCAGCAACCCACACCCTCTCGATTCAGCAAACTCTTTCGCTTCCCTCGTGCGAACGCGGTCCCTGTTCGTCACATTCAACCTCGTGATCCCCTAGATGTATGCTGTGATTCTTATATCTCGGTTCTTTGACAGCTGACTCCATGATGGCACAACAGGTCCCGGCAACATTGCCTCTACCATCATCCTCAGCTCAGGCCGCAACTCGATTCGATCATGTCAGTCTTCGATTTTTATACTAAATCGCATGACTGACTATGTATTCAGTTCGAAATAGGCTCTCCACCTCTCCCCTCGAGCGGAGTCGCGCAATCCCTGCGTCAGCATCTTTCTTTCCTCGTGCCTAGACACAACCATGGGCCACCAGTCGTTGAAGTTGCCCCAGGCCGAAAATTCACTGTAACGTGCATTTCTTATTTCTGAGTGTCTTTCGCTGATCGCCCTACAGCGACTAGCTGCTGCCAACCTACCGGACTACAAGAAAGTAGATGATACTCGATATCCGTCTAGCCAACAGGATGCCGTGCCGCAGGAAAACGACACAGCTGACGTTGATTCGCTTCCAGACGTGCATTGGTGCAAGGCGTTCCTCTGCTATAGTTCCTGTTGGTCGCATGGCAGACTGAGGATGCCTCCTCGATGGCGCTTAGAGCGCATTGACATACCTCGCCAGGATGGCGCAGCAAATAGCACCTCTGGTGGTTCTCAAAGCCTCAGTTAACTTCGTATACATTCATCCCACTACTGTATCCTCTATAACTGACTATCTTTCACTTGTATATTCAATTCTATGCCATCTGTGATACTTGGCGTCTCTTCAAGATCCCACCACAGCATGAACATGAATGAGTCGTTGTAATCCCTACACGTGTGCTCGTCTCCGCTTCTCCAGAACCTCTTTAAGGACAATCTCATGTTTTTTTGCAACCCAATGTGTTCGATGAACGAAACATCTTTATTCTGATTATTCTCAGGCTGTATCCCTCATTGGTTCGGCACAGCCCTTGAATTTTTCTGTCTACCACGAGCTACTCTGCATCACTCTGCAGTTCAATCGCCGCTTCTTGTAAGTTTCTGTCTTGACGATCTCGTTTGCCCTTCGTTCTTGGGGTGTCTGGCTATTTACGACTTTGCAGTCCCTTCGAGTTCCAATCGATCTCCGCCCTTATTCAAGTTCGATTTGAGGACAACTCAGGCGAGTCCGTTAGTGCGTTATCTCCCAGCAAACGCCTCGCATCTCCTTTTTCAATGGACCCCGCTCGTTCGATGGTACGAGGACGATTGACTTACCACCAAGATGCTGATACTGGATGCCTTGCACCCATGGACACCACCCAGAACTGATCACAACGTGTTCAGTTTGTATTCGAGAGCCAGATCATCAAATCCACGATAAAGGTGATACATTTAATCCGTGAACGCGAAGAGCAATGTCTGAATTAGTCAGTCCAGGCATCGACTCAGACGACAATAATCAATGTTCTGGCGGTTGTCGTCGATAATTGGAGACCTGCACACTGGGTGAGAGGGTTTCCGCGTCACTAAGGGTATATCATCGGCATCGCTGGTGCAGGCAAGTGTCGACTTCAGTATTGGTGTCTGTTTCGAGTCTAACCTAGCATTTGCCTTGCACTGGCGACTAAGATAATTTAGCAGTAATAAGATGGAAAAGCCAAGGGTCCGAGTTCGAACGTTGAAAACATTGGTCGAGTTTTGGAAGATCACGAAGTTGGCGCCTCATATTCGGTTGGGCAATTCAGACAAGCCAAGGACATATCTGACACGAGCATCACAAATCAACATCGACTCTGATGTAGGTTGTAAGATGTTGGATGTCTACTCACGAGCTTCTGGTTTCGCACCAGCAGATGCAAGGCAATTTCAATCTTGAATCCTGTGGGAGAGCGCTTGATCCAAGTGTCAGAGAAAAATTCACACGTTCCCGCAGGCGAGCCGAAACCAAATGACGAGCAAAAATAAATATTTTGTCGGCCATCTTGCAGAGTGACGTGTTAGGGTACATATACGCAAGGTGGTGCCTAAGGGCAATAGTTGCACTCACATTTGAGAATTCCCCCTTTTTCAAGTTCTTTGCTGCTAAGCCCAAACCTCTCGGTAAGACCAAAGTCTCGTCTGTGTCTCCAGCACGAGTGAACTGACAATCAGCTTGACCAGGGAACCCATCTTGAATTTCTGCCAGCGTCAGTCAGATAGCATGCTAACGACGAGACACCTCGCCTTTAAAAAATTACCAGAATTGCCTGTACTTGATTAACAGCATTCACTAGAGACGTAGCATGGCTTCAGCGTCAACGAAGGCAGCCGGCATGAAACTGGTTCTGACACCATTGATAACCTTGAAGGGTCATGGGAGTTGGATTCGATCCATATCATATTTTCCAGATGGGCAGCGAATGATCAGTGGATCTTCAGACAGGACCACTTGGGAATGGGATCTAAATGGGGGCAAGGAGATTGAGGAAGTGCGGAGTGATTGCAAGGGGAGTGTTTGGACAGTGGCGGTATCAAGGAATGGCCAATGGGTTGCCACTGGTGGCGAAGATGGGGAACTGAAAGCTTGTGAGGTTGAGAAGGGGATTGTCAAATCATTTGAAGGACACTCAAAGACAATCAACTGCGTTGAAATCTCGGTGGACAACATGCAGCTGGTGAGCAGGTCATTTGATGAAACAGTGCGGATATGGAACTTGGACACTGGCAGACTTGTGGCTGGTCCATTCAAGAGCAAAAATGCAGTAGGCACAGTTCAATTCTCCCCAAATTCAAAGAAACTGGCAGTCAAGGGCTTGTGGCTGGAAGTCTGGGATATCCAGTCACAGAAATTGGATGTCAAGGTTGGGGATTCTGATTGACTATTTGGCACACGTTCGCCAGGGGCTCAGGTATTTTTAGGGAACTGCAGGGGTAAACCCCAGGGTATCAGAGGCCATACCCCTACCCCTACCCCCCTGGGGTATGTACCCATGGGAAGGGGTATATACCCCTGCTGGGGTTAGGAAAATCATACCCCTACCCCTACCCCCAAGGGGTATACCCCTTAATACCCCTGTGTTAAGTCTACTTAATGGCACTTGGTATGACAAATGATGATGTAGATAAGTGATGATGTTGAATGTTCAACATACTTGCATCAATGAAACTAGAGTCATTGTATTTTATGAGTCATTAGATAGTAATCTGAGCTGATCATACATATATAGTGGCACTTACTCCAAAGGTATACATTTTTTTCCCACAGGTATATACCCCTTCCCACAGGTACATACCCCTACCCCTACCCCCCAGGTACCCCTACCCCTGACCCCTGCAGGTTACCCATACCCCTACAGTTGCCTAGGTATTTTGCCACATCCTGCCGCACCTTGCCACACCACTAATGCACCACTAACGCATCACTGCTGCACCCGCACCAAATCAAGACTTTCACTCTCAGTTTCAATGATCACTGTTGGCGAGCTCCATCGTCCAACCCATCAGTTATGTGCCATACAGTCGTATCTTTGAGAGTCTAAAACCCAGAGAACAAGTTGGGTATGTTGTGGGGATGTGATAGGGAGCGGTAGCTTCAATTAATGGTCAGTCTTAATATCTCACAGACATTGACACTCATGAAATTCCACTGAAACCTTGCTTGTCATTGGTGCATCAAAACGAATTATTGATTGGCTAAACTGCGCCACCTATGCACATGCCTGCACTATTGTAGTGTCAAAACACAAGAAAAATCAACTCGAGCATTCAGCCCGAAAGATTTGGATTGAAAATCACTCACTTGATGTGGACTCAGTCCCAACACCAGAAGAGCACAAATATGATGCTCCAGGCTGCCTGGCTCGACCTTCAACTAAGCTATGATTTGTCCTCAATGGATATAGATGCTGACTTAGAGTGTTGTGACTTGGCATCCTAGAACAGTGAATGTTTGAGCTCTCATTGGCTGCAGGTGCTGCAGGGAATGAACAATGGGGAAAAGATGCTGGTGCTCACCAAGACCAATAGAATTCATATGAGGGCCTGCCAGAGTACTGGAATCATAGTGACCGAGATCCAGATGCACTGGAATTTGGAGGAGAAGTGGATGCGAGTTATTATCATGTTATATCATGATTTACTCTGAAACACTTTTGACAATAGTGCAGGCCAAACTTTAGTGAGGGAAGTGAGCCTGAAGTCATTACTAGAAATGTGAAACAAACCAAAAAGCCAAAACCACGGCCACAACCAAGGAAGGTACACAAGCTGTCCTAAGCTGACAGTAGTCCATAGAGCTTTTGTACTGTGGAAGCAAAGAGTAAATATTGTCTGTGTTGCCAAGTTTCGTGTGGCTGCATAGTATATAGAGTGCATCTGACACGAGTTTCGCATGGCTGCCTATAATGATGCTGCAAGTATACTGTATAAAATCATTAAGATGGGTGCATTGGTGTTGTGGCAGTGGCTGTGCAACTGCTGCATCACTGCCACACCACTACTGCATCACTACCACACCATGAAGTTTAACTATCATTATTGTATCACTGCAATTCTCACTTAAATACATGTACTATTATGTTTTTGAGTCAATAACTATATTCATGGCTTGTAAGGATGACATAGACACATCACACAGGTATATAAGACACTATTAAGTAGGGTGTGCCAGTGATGCAGCAGGATGTGGTACAATGCGGCAAAATCCTAAGGCCCAGTTATCAGGGATTCATGTATTCCCCGATTCGCTGGACAAATAACAACAAAACCATCCTCGCCGCTTTCAGCTTCATCCCAGATGACAACGCCAGGACAATCTATGAGTTTGACACATCAATGCTGGCGAGTGTCAGTCTTCCTTTTGAAGGGCACACTGAGCGTGTCATCAGTCTGGCACTTTCATTTGATGGAGCTTTCCTAGCAAGTGCTGGTGCAGATGACACCATCAAGCTCTGGGCCTACCAGTCCCACCAACTTCTTGCTTCCTTTGACATTCCAAATCTCATCACTCTTGTCCTCTCACCCGATTTGCGCCAACTAGTTTACTCAACATACACGAAAAATGATTACAAGATCTACATATGCAACACACCCGACATTGTTGCTCAGGCCAGTGTAAGCAAATGTTCCCGCAAATATTCCCTGTGGGGCCGTGTACTTATCAACATCCTTCACCATCATTACAGTCTGATGCAGCTTGTCATTCTCCTGCCGGGCATTGCAGACCACCAATATCCATTATACCTATGGTGCAGAGACCTGCGCCTACAAGAGACTCGCAGCAATGTGCTTTCCTTTGCCTCAAGAAACTACTTCACCTCTCTCCTTGTGCAAACACAGTCCTTGTTTGACATATCCAACCTTGTGATCCCCTAGATGTAGGCCATGATTCTTTTATCTTGTTTCTTTGACAATTGACACCATGATGGCACCACAGGTCCCTGCTACATCACCCCTACCATCCTCTCTCTCAGGTCAGGCCGCAGCTCAGTTTGATCATGTCAGTACTCAATCTCTATACTCGAAACACATGACTGAGTGTGTATTCAGTTTGAGATAAGTTCTCTGCCTCCTTGGTCGAACGGAGCCGTGCAATCCCTATGGGAGCATCTCTCTTTCCTTGCACCTAGACACAGCCATGGGTCACCAGTCATTGAAGTCGCATCAAACCGCAAAGTCACTGTAAGATGTATTTCTTACTTTCAACAACCTTTCCTGATTTGTGCCATTCAGCGGCTTGTTGCTGCCAAACTACTGGAATACAAGAAATTAGATGATACTCGACACCCATCTAGCCAACAGGCTACCGCACCACTGGAAAACGACGCATCTGACATTAATTCACTCCCGGACATGCATTGGTGCAAGGCATTTCTGTACTACTATTCGTGTTGGTCTCATGGCAGACTGAGGATGCCTCCTCGATGGCGCTTGGAGCATGTTGACTTACCTCGCCAAGATGACTCGACGAATGGCAGCCACAGTTAGTTTTGTGCATGCTTATCCACTGATGTATTCTCCATAGCTCATGACTTCACACTTGTATATCAATTTTACACCATCTGCGATACTCGATCCATCTTTGAAAAGACCCAGATTATCATACTTGCATGTGTTCATCCTCGCTGACAGTTATACTCTGCAGAATGTTGGTCTCTTCAAGGTTGGAATTGCATCACGCACTCTGGTGAGACAGGTAGGCTCCATCAGTGGAGCCTCATTTGAATGTCTCACAATTTCACTCTGGCATATATCAGGCTGTTGCCCCAGTTGACTCTCCCTCTACTTTCTACTTCCGCTTGCTTCACTTGTTTAGATCACTCAAGTTGGGCTGCATCATTCACGAACTTGTGTCAAACTCATTGCTGGTCCATTCTCGATTCTCAATCATGTAGGCACAGTACGATAACCAACAGACTAGAAACTTGCAATTAAGTCGCTGGTGGGGAGATTTGGGATGTCCAATCACAACAATTGGATGTGAAGGTTGGCAAATTTGAATTTGGTGGAGTAAGACTTTGCCCATGTTCTGGGCAAACAACAATGAAAAATCATAGCAGCGTCATGTATATAAGGTCAAACCACATTATAAGAGTAGGGAGAGCCAATCAGTCGCTCACTAAGGATCATTCCACCAAAATAAATGCACGTGCATGAGATTGACAAAGGCCAATTTTCACTTCATGTCCATCTTGTAATATACAAAAACATGCATAGCTAGACTGCAAGGTCCGCTTCAATAGAGAACGCAAAGCCAGATGGTTCAACACAGCAAATAAAGCAGAATGACTAGTACATACATGGAATGTAAAGAGCATTGTGCATATGAGCATGCATTAAGCTCGGGCGGTGAGCATGTCAAACTTTTCGGTAGCAGATAAGATGTAAAAAAGAGTAGTTGCGACCAAGGCACCAAGGACAAAGCCAATTGCTAAGTTTGCACTGCTGCTCCGAGTCTGGGTACTCCCCTTCCTCGAAGATGAATGATGCAACTTTGGTCTTTGAACCCCCTTGTCGAAATTATTGACAGGCGTTACTTTGGATCCAAATGCTGTGAGCAGACCAGGCAGACCATCCATGTTTCTTGAGTTTTGTTGTGCCCAATATGATTTGAGACCATTCTGGTCGATCTCTGGAGAGGTTATGGCTGAAGCGCGGTCACGTGACTCGAACATATCGGCCATTCGGAGGAGTTGGGTGCGATGTGTGACAAAGTCATAGATTGGAACAGAATATCCACAGGACTGAGCGGAACTGTTAGATCAAAAGAAATCGGAGTAGACAAAGAACAGGTTACTGTTTGACACTGATACACATCAATGACAATAGCTGCACAAGAGCCAGGCTTCTGATTCTCAGGAGAAATAAGAGATTCATACTCTTGTGTGCCAAATTCATATACAGTTCCTACATTCGGATATTAGAATGTGATTGAAGCAAGGAAAAGGATTAGCTTGTACGTACCTGTTCCAAACAATCTCAAAATCCTGGGAGGTCCCTTGAAGGCAGTGAACAGGATCGTTATGCGACCATTCTCCCTGATATGGGAGATCATTTCCACTCCTTACTCGAACAATTAACCAGCACAAAAATGGATCTGTGATACTACTCACTGCTCCCAGTCATATCCTGATACCAAACCTGGTGAGAATCCACGACATGGAAACTATCTGCTGTGCCCTTTGGGGAGAGATTTACATGTCCATCAGGATTCAGGGGAGCCAAAGCCACCCAAAACATGTGCTGTTTCTTGATCCATTCAATGAGAGATTCAGGTATCTCGTTATAGAACTTGGCCATGGATAGATTGTGCAACAAACTTGGTGACATAAGTTGCAGCAGTAGAGGGTACTTGTAACATTGGGCGGTTGCAATGTGGCACAAGTACTATAGATCCGAGTCCTAGGCCTAGCCCAGTTTCAAAATATACATGACATCAATAGCGTGCGGAGTTCGCGTGCTCAGATCAACAGCCTGACTGCGGAGAGCATGGAGATTCAAGCAGGCTGACCTCCAGACATTGTCACTGTTCATAGGACACTCAGATCCTATTTTTAAGCCTGTAGTTTCAACATAGAGATGCATGGTGATCTCGACCTTGACTTTGTAAATGGGTGATTGGAGTGTCAGGGACACGATCAAGCATTTGTGAATTCAGAATTGATCCAAAGGTAAATCTATAAGGCATGCCAACAGATTACCAGGCTGCTGAAATATCCTGCAAGGTTATATGTGCGCGTCTCAGAACAAGTCTGACATGATGGGATGAGGAAAGGTGGTTTCCGTAGATGTTCATGCATCCAAAGTGATGCTGACAGTAAAAGGGTTAGCATTTGTCACTCATTATTGAGTGGGAAAAAGAAAACAGCTTTGACACCTTAATTATGGCAGAGGGAGCATGAGGGTTATATATATGCAAGGCAGTGCCTAAGGGCAATAGTTGCACTCACATTTAAGAATTCCTTGCTCTTTGAGTTCTTCACTGCTAAGCCCAAACCTCTCGGTAAAACCAAAGTCTCGTCTATATCTTCAGCGTGGGTGTTACAGTAACGTTGCGCCCCCTATCTTTTCTTCATCTTCATTGAACTTATGGCTGCTTTGCCTTGTATTCGTAGAGCCTTGGCTCATCCCATTTCTCACACTTCAGCCACGTGCCTTGTATTTGTAGAGCCTTGGCTCATTCCATCTTATCTTATCTTATCTTACTCGTCATACCCTTAGCCCCTATGACTCGTTCTACCCTTGGCCCATACCCTTGGCCCAAGCCCTTTACCCTATGACTCTCTTTGACTCATACTCTTTAACCAGTTACCCTTCTTGGACTTACCGATACCTGACGACCCTGCCCTAAAGCTATTCCACATCCCCTATATATACTCATCATGTATTGTAGTTGTTCTTTACTTTAATCTACTTGGTTTTACCTTGAAACCTGATCCTCACTTAGGCTTCGCAACCTAAGTGTCTATCTCTGATTCTATCTTCAAGCACTCCTTGTCGATAGCCTGATTATCGTCTGTCTCAGAGGTGCCAGCCCTCTAGACCGAACCTTTGATCCTGCCTTGTATGGTATCAAGCCTGTAAAGCCAGTATCATCGCTAGAACCCCTTCTTGTTTGAAGGTGGAACCGCTTGCTGAAGATATCCTTTGCGAAGGATGGTTCTCTTTTGAACCATCGGCAAGAGACCCATCCAAGTTCGTAACAGTGGGTGAAATGACAATCAGCTTGGCCAGGGAACCCATCTTGAATTTCTGCCAGCGTCAGTCAGATAAAACGCTGACAACGAGATGCCTTGCCTTTGAAAATTTCCGAAGAGACCTTGCCCATACTTGATTCCCAGGTTTCACTTGCAGGAGACGCAGCCATGGCGTCTATGTTGACGAAGACAGCCACCACACAATCGATTCTGACACCATCAATAACTTTGAAGGGTCATGGAGAATGGATTGTATCCATATCCTATTTTCCAGATGGCCAGCGAATGATCAGTGGATCTTGGGATAATACTGCACAGCAATGGGATCTGAAGGTGGGCAAGGAGATTGAGGAAGCACGGAGTGATTGCGAGGGGTGGGTATGGGCAGTGGCGGTATCAAGGAACAGGTGATGGGTTGCCACTGGTGGTGGAGATAATGATCGCGGGGAACTTCAAGCCTGTGATGTTGAGACGGGGACTGTGAAAACATTCAAAGGACACTTGGATGTGATTGACTGCATTAATATCTCCACAGACAGCAAGCTACTTGTGAGTGGGTCATGGGATGCAACAGCGCAGATATGGAACTTGGACACTGGCAAACTTGTGGCTGGTCCATTCAAGATCAAAGATCCAATGGGCGCAGTTTGATTCTCCCTGGATTTGAAGAAGCTTGCAGTCAAGTCATGGGCAGACTGGTGGCTGGAAGTCTGGGATGTTCAATCAGAGAAATCAGATATCAGGCCTGTTGGGGAATCCAACATCAACCTTGATTTTGCCAGTAGTCTGGACAAACAACTAGGTAACTGCAGGGGTATGGGTAACCCGCAGGGGTCAGGGGTAGGGGTATATACCTGTGGGAAGGGGTATATATCCATGGGAAAAAAATGTATACCTTTGGAGTAAGTGCCACTATATATGTATGATCAGCTCAGATTACTATCTAATGACTCATAAAATACAATGACTCTAGTTTCATTGATGCAAGTATGTTGAACATTCAACATCATCACTTATCTACATCATCATTTGTCATACCAAGTGCCATTAAGTAGACTTAACACAGGGGTATTAAGGGGTATACCCCTTGGGGGTAGGGGTAGGGGTATGATTTTCCTAACCCCAGCAGGGGTATATACCCCTTCCCACTGGGTACATACCCCAGGGGGGTAGGGGTAGGGGTATGACCTCTGATACCCCGGGGTTTACCCCTGCAGTTCCCTACAAACAACAACAAAAGCATCATAACCATATTCACTGCAGAAACGAGTTTTTAGTCAGACCCGATTAGTGTAGGGATAGACCATATATACAGAATATAAACAGATGTCACATACAATGCAAATCTCGAAGCGCTAGACTAGTGAGAGGTTCATGGTGCTGACTCTAATCCAACCTCAGGGTACATTAGTTGTGCAGAGGTAGATTTGTTGTCCTCGGACCTAAACCAACAGCAGGAACATATCTGCATATATGATTCACACATCCAGGTTTATGTTGGCAAACATATGCAAAACATATCTGATTAGACTCTGCAAATAATATTTACATGAGGTACATATGCTTCCTAGGATTCGCCATCCGCCACCATCCACCACTCATCCCTGCTCCTCCAAGTCCCTCAGAGTACTCTGTTCGCACTCCACCCTGGATTGAATAGTGATATATGAGCGAGTCCTAGGTTGTTGGTGCTTTCGTAGCACTTCCCTAGCAATAAAATATTTAATGAGTCAAGAGAAACAAAATACACCCATTGCAAAAATCAACATACCAATATCTCACTCTTCCCTGTGCCGCATGAACGTGCCCCGGAGCCCTTGTAAGATCTGTAACCAAAAGGATAAGTTTGAGCATGCTATCCTGACAACTTCTTACCAGCTGTACATGTGGGGAGCGGTGCACGAAGATGGTTGCAGTTGCAAGTCAAGAAGAGATGATGGGACTTTGAGAGACTTCAGCAGAATTTTAACTAAATTAGCCAAAGTAACAAATCCAACCCTAATCCAAAGGTTCAGAGGACATTTCCGGGGTCATTTTGTAGCTGGATAGCTGTAATTTCCAGAGGGTGTGTGATAGTGTGGATAGGTGAGTTAGAAAGTCGGAAAAGACTCTGTTTACAATACCTGCCCCTGAGAGTTTCATTAGAACAAGCCACACATTGGATTTAAGTTGGATAACAAGCAAGGTTAGTTTAGAGTCGTGTTACATGTGTTGGCTCCCTCTGATTAGGATCTTGTTAAAAACTTGTTTCCGCAGTGATTGAACATCACCAACCATGACTACACAAGCATCTATGAATTCGACACTGGAGACTGTCAGAACTCCCTTCAAGGGACATGCCGACTATGCCAGCGGGCTAGCACTTTCATTTGACCAAGCTCTCCTCGTTAGCACTTCCAATTACAACCACACCATCAAACTCTGGGCTTTTGAGTCCCACCAACTTCTCGCTTCCTCCCATGTTCAAAATGTTTCTAGCCTTGTCCTCTCACCCAACTCAAGCCAACTAGCTTACATGACATACACCAAAGATGATGACAAGATCTACATCTGCGAAATTCCCCCCAAAGTCCTTGCTTGGACCCGTGTACGCATTCTCTCAAAACATGTGCTCTGTTCATGTGCTCACATTCCATTACAGAATATTGCACGCACAAAGTTAAACCTCGATCACCTACTGCATGTACACATTTCATCCTCTCATGATACCACTCACCCATTGTTATCATTGCAGTCTCATGCAACTTGTCCTCCTGCTGGGCACCGCAAACTGTTATGAACTTGGATGGTTCTCTTGTCACAGGCTCAGAAGAGAGCCTCGTCAGTGACAATGTCTGTGGCAAGGGTTTCCACCTTCAGAAGAGAAGGGGTTCTGGCTAAGATACAGGCTAGAGGGCTTGATACCTCTCAGGCTGGATCAAAGGTTCGGTCTAGAGGGCTGGCACCTCTGAGACAGACAATAATCAGGCTATTGATGAGGAGTGCTTGAAGATAGAATCAGGGATAGACACTTAAGTTGTGAAGCTTAAGTGAGGATCAGGTTTCAAGGTAAAACCAAGTAGATTAAAGTAAAGAACTAATACGATACATGACGAGTTTATATAGGAATGGGGGAATGGCTTTAGGGCAGACTCGTCAGGTATGTGCAAGAGTAAAAGGAACGAGAAAGGCAGGCAAAGGCCTGATATGGTACAAGGCAACGCAGCTGCATGTCCAAGGGTCAAGGGTATGACGAGTCAGAGATAGGACAAGTCATGGATAAGGAAGTGAGTCAAAGATAAGACGAACCGAGTCAAAGGTAAAGCATAAGAGAAGCCGAGGCTATACAGGCACAAGGCAACGCGGCCATAAGTCCAAGGAGATAGGAGAGAAAAGATAGGGGGTGGCAACATTACTGTAACACAAACCACCAATACAAGCCATACCTATAGTACTGAGACCTCTGCCCTCAAACAACGCGCAGCAACCCTCCTTCCTTCGACTCAGCAAACTTCTTCACTTCTCTTGCATGAATACAGTCCCTGTTCGCCACATCCAACCTTGTGACCCTCTAGATGTATGGTTTCTTTTTTTTTAAACATATCTCACAGTTCACTCATCACTTGTGCTGCAGTTCCCTGCTACATTACCCTTACCTTCCAATTGCATTCATGGTGAAAGCACTCCATCCACTCCTTTGCCCAGTCGCAGCGCTTTTGTCAATCCCACTTGGTCCTCATCAGGCAAGGGAAAGCAAAAGGTACGTGAACCGAACCAAAAACCCATGCAAGTTGTCGATGTTCCTCTCGGACAAGCTACATACATGAGTTATCTACACTTCCATTGGGCTCGTGAGTTCTGACTCCATCAATCACTAGGCTGATGCTGTCGGTGTCGATGATGGATACTGACCATATGTTGTCTTCTTTTGCCTCAGCTGGTTCCAGAAAAAAAAGAAGAATTCAGAACCACAGCCAGTAGTCTATGATGATGAATTTGACAGTGACAATGATGAGGAGGAAAACGTTCCAGCGGCCATACCTCCTCCCAGGTATGATAATCCTATTCTTTCATGGAGTTCATTCACTGATGTAGTCTTTCAGGGTTCAGCATGAAGAAATTGAATTGAAGCCTATGGCGAGTCAGTCACAGCCAGAAGCAGGACCATCTCACCTCACAGTAAATAACCATGCAGAGGCTCAGTCTTTGTCTACATTGTACTGATTTACCAATCTGTGCCCAGAAGGTTGTTTGTAGCTGCTTTTAGAGACACCATTGCAGTTTGTCTGGTTACATTCTGAGTATGATAGCCTACGTGAAGGAATCGATATAATATTGTTGTTCTTGTCACTTAGCCCCACATGAGAGACATATTTCTCTCCAAAGTTAGGCTCAACACAGATATCAAGATTATCTGCAGTTGACACATCAGTTGATCTTCCATCAGAGTCGTGACAATGAGTCCGCAGCTGTTCAATTCATATGGAATATCTGGTGAGAGCTTTGACGAATCTTCTGATGGGGATGTATGGCATCGGTAGTTCCTTCAGGTATACAAGATGTTGTGAGTCTTGTCAATGTAGCATATATTGCACCACTGACTGTCCACCAGTTTAATTTAGGTTGTAAACTTGCACTTGTCAAAAAAGGACTCACCAACAAAGCTCTTCTTGAGACGTATAATTCCCCATTGTCTCCTAGATGGTGTAGATGACTGCCACGACTCTTAGCCAGGCATCGCAGATGAACGACACCACTGCCAGACTAAGCCCCATCATTTTCATGCTTGGTATCAATTAACGATTCAGCAGCACCGCTCTCGATGAACATGCAATTCCAGGGAAGCCAAAAAATACATACTAATGGGGTGCTGGATGAGGGACGCCTGGAGGCTTGAGTCAGGGCACCTGATGTGCAAAATATGTTGCAGGTGAGAGACGGAGAGTCTGACGTGGAAACACTTTTGGTATTTACAGATGATGGAACCACACTGCACTTGAGTTCATTCATAGTCATGCAGACGCTACCTCTTTGAGTGCACTGGAGGCATATGACACAAGCTTTGTGCGATCAGCAGCCGTCCCACCTTCATACATGTCAGTGATGTCTGTTTCATCTCCTGCTGAGCTCATTCTTGTCGATCAGGAGGACCATGCTTACATGGCCAGATGAAGATATTTGTGATATGGCCTGATGTGAGTAGTTGGGACAATCGCACATGGTGCAGAAGGCATACATAACTGTTTCTTGGGAATTGTTGTGGATGTTGGGTGATCTGTTCTTTTTATCTGTGCTCTTACATCGCAACTCATTCGCATTTTACAATCAAATTAACATAACTAACTAGGTTGCACTAGTGTATAGGTCAAGGTGTTGCTTGTTGGGGAGCGCACTTTAAATCGAGCCCCTTCAGTGACAAATTCCGTATCATACGGGCCACCCGACCTACATAATATCCCGTATCAGACGGGCCAGCGGACCATGGGCCCATGTTGTGTATATCCTCGATGATGACGGATGGGCCGGGAGTACAATTATTTCCGATGGGTACGGGTGGGCCCATGTATGCCAATGATATATATATTGTTGATGTTGACGGATGGGCCGGGGAAATATGATGATTCATGGAGATGGGTGGGCCCATGCAGGTAATATGTAGAGTAGGATATTATAGACAGCTGGGCTGAAGAGAGGTGTAAGGCAAACATTATTATATAGACGGGTGGGCCGAGGGGGGGTGTATTACATATAAGGGTGGGCCGAGGTGGTGGAATATTACATATACGGATGGGCCGAGGGTGGTATAAAATATTCATTGCATTGACGGGTGGGCCGAGGTGGTGGAATATTACATATACGGGTGGGCCGAGGGTGGTATAAAATATTGATTGCATTGACGGGTGGGCCAAGGTGGTGGAATATTACATATACGGGTGGGCCGAGGGTGGTATAAAATATTTATTGCATGGACGGGCGGGCCGAGGGGGTGGAATATGACATATACGGGTGGGCCGAGGGTGGTATAAAATATTTATTGCATGGACGGGTGGGCCGAGGGGGTGGAATATGACATATACGGGTGGGCCGGGGTGGGGGAGTATTGCGTATACAGGTGGGCCAAGGTGGGGCATATTATATAGATGGGTGGGTCGATGTTGGATGTATTATATAGATGGGTGGGCCGACCTTGGATGTATCACATAGATGGGTGGGAAAACCCCGCACATGAACCCTGGTGTGCACTGTATGCTATTTGTCACAAAACAAGTCACCGAGTCTCAAAACAGGAAAGCATGGACACCAGAAGCACAACATTCGCAAAAATATAAATGTGAAATGTTCACGACGTGCCGAACCCCGAACCCCGAAATTGTGGACTGCCGGGGCTCGGATCCCGGATCTCGGGGTTCGGGACTCGGGACTCGATATTGGAGATGAAAAACATTGTTTAAAAATGTTTGAATGAAGTTGTCATACATCCATACATACTGTCCTGCATATCCATAATCATGTGACTGACCCCCGACCCCCGACCCCCGAGTGCCGAGTGCCGGACACCTGGAACTCGGGACTCGGGACTCGGGACTCGGGACAATATGTGAGATGAAGACAATTTGTGAGATGAAAGAGACATGTGTGAAATATTTTTGAATCCCCCTTCTGCACATCCGGAAATATTGTACCGAACCCCGAACCCCGAAAATGTGGACTGCCGGGTCTCGGGTCTCGGGTCTCAGGTCTCGGGTCTCAGGTCTCGGGTCTCGGGTCTCGGGGTTCGGGTGTCCGGAGTTCGGCAGTCACAATTTGGGGAGGTTGCCAAAAATCGATTTTGACACAAAATTGATTTACACATGTGTGGATGCTCACATATCAAACTTCGACACCCGAACCCCGAACCCCGAGCCCCGGCAGTCCACATTTTTGGGGTTTGGGGTTCGGGTGTCGGGTGTCGAAGTTTGATATGTGAGCATCCACACATGTGTAAATCAATTTTGTGTCAAAATCGATTTTTGGCAACCTCCCCAAATTGTGACTGCCGAACTCCAGACACCCGAACCCCGAGACCCGAGACCCGGCAGTCCACATTTTCGGGGTTCGGGGTTCGGTACAATATTTCCGGATGTGCAGAAGGGGGATTCAAAAATATTTCACACATGTCTCTTTCATCTCACAAATTGTCTTCATCTCACATATTGTCCCGAGTCCCGAGTCCCGAGTTCCAGGTGTCCGGCACTCGGCACTCGGGGTCGGGGGTCGGGGGTCAGTCACATGATTATGGATATGCAGGACAGTATGTATGGATGTATGACAACTTCATTCAAACATTTTTAAACAATGTTTTTCATCTCCAATATCGAGTCCCGAGTCCCGAACCCGAGATCCGAGATCCGAGCCCCGGCAGTCCACAATTTCGGGGTTCGGGGATCGATGAAATGTCAATGGATTCAAATATTTTTGCGAGCTTCGGGCCTCGGGTGATATCAACTGTGAATCTCGAGTTTTGAGTTCCGGATTTCAGGGAGGCAGGTCAATCATCCAATTGTGGCATAGGTAACATGCATTGACAAACATTTATGTACATCTATCACTAGGGAATTAGGCAGCCATGTCAACCTCCTCATCAGAAGTCCCAGCCTTCACCTCAACATCCATCTCCTCAGAAACCGAATTGTAGTCTGGGAAGAGGTTGCCCGGATCATCCGGGATCACAATTTCTCCGGACGATTGTGGACCCTCAGGCTGAACTTGGCTGGGTTCAAACACCAGCCCCACCATGTCAGATGCGTCCTCTACCTTCAAGGGAGTGGGTTCCATCACTCCCATGTCCAAATTGATGAGGTTGGGAAGTGCGGAGGGGAGGGGTGACATGGACGGAGGAGGAACGGATTGATCCAGCAACATGGTTGCATTGGCAGGTGAGTCCGGAAGTGGAAATGAGGGGTGCCGGTCGACCACCTGGCGCCGGAGGCTCTCATGGAGGCGTTGCAGGGTATCAATCTTACCATCCTGCTCCCGGACACGAGCCTCCAGAATGGCGATGCGAGCTGCACCATCCCTAATGGCAATTGCCATGGAATGGAGGTCCGGCATGGGCACATCGAGTGCAGCGCGAGGCACTGCGGCACTCGAGGACGGAACAGCTAAGTGAAAAATGAGGTCAGCCGGTCAGTGAAAATTGGAGTGACTTACCAGCTGTGGCAGGGGCAGGGGCAGGGGCAGGCGTCTTCCTGCCAGTGGTCTTGCTGCGACCACGTGACTGCACCTTGGGTGCAGTTGCAGCAGGGACGGCCGGAGTTCTGGATACCCCACGAGATTGACTTCGAGTCCAGGTCCTGGACTGTGAGGGAGACAGAGCAGTGGAGGGAGCAGGGCCAGGTGTCTTGGAAC